>SSNP01000033.1:2231837-2250414 GCA_006937955.1 Pachypanchax playfairii
CCCCCCCCCCCCCCCCCATGTTTCCTCCCTACAGTACAAGGCTTGATTTTTATTAACCTTTGTTCAGCTACAGCTTCTTTTTTTATGTAACATCCCTCTCCTTTCTTATCCACATCCACTTTATGTAACCTTCAGATTCCCGGCTGCCAACCGTCACACTCTGAGAACCACCGTGTGAAGGGAAGAGGAGATGAAGAACAGAACGGAAAACAGTTAGAAGCATCTTTTATTCATGTTTGAAAGAACAAGCTTGTGCGCCACCATGATTGCCAAACTTCCATAGCTTTTATTTAACCACAGCCTCTGGTTACTCAGACACAAGATTCATCCAGACTGCACTTTCCCCATCATGTCTGCACGTCTCTCTGCTTCTACAGCAAAACACTTTGATTTTCTTCCTCCGGCGTGTGTTTGCTGCCAAAGATAAGAGCTTCTTCGAGATATGTAGGTATTGTTAAGTTAATCAAAGCCCATTGACTGTCATTACACTGAATGATGGTCATCCTAACAGCAGTGTGTGTGTGTGTAACTGTGTTCTTGTTTCAGGGGAGGCGTCGCCCCCTCTTATTATGCTTATTACAGACTTTTTGGAGCGTTTTTTTTTAAACTATGGGAACAGACTGTTGCTCTTTTTCACTTGTTCACCCCCACTCCTTCTGCATCTATCCCACACTGATACCCCGTCTCCCACTTTCTCTCATCAACAGCTCGCTCACCCCCCCCCCCAAGACAACGGAGGAGTGAGGGAGAGACAGTGAGAGACAGGACAGGCCTGCACTGTTGAAAACATTGTTTACGCCAGGCACAAAGCAGCATGTAATTTCTGCTCAAGGGGAGACCCACACAAAGGTCGAGCAG
This sequence comes from Pachypanchax playfairii, assembly GCA_006937955.1. NCBI lineage: Eukaryota > Metazoa > Chordata > Actinopteri > Cyprinodontiformes > Aplocheilidae > Pachypanchax > Pachypanchax playfairii. Next base: position 2,232,696 of record SSNP01000033.1, read on the forward strand.
GAGGGTAGAGAGACAGGAAGTAAGACGACGACGGGAGTTTGATCACACTGGGTGAGAACTGAACCGTCAGTATGCTGCGTTACATGAGGGTCCAGCGTCCAGACAGATTCTCTAAATATAATGTACAGACAATTTACTGTCATCCCGATATAAATGGATTGTAAAGGACGGCAGCACATGATCAGATTTGATATTACTGTATAATAATTTCCTGCTCTGCATGTGATGAAGGTGATCAGAGGAATCAGAGTCACACCAGATTTAGATTATAGCAGCTGAGTTAGTGAGTGTTGTGAGAATAGCAGTGAAATGAACGAGGTATTTGTTTCTTTATCAGAAGTCAAGCTGTGGTTGCAAAAATCAGAAACTGGTCTTGCGTAATCTTCTGTGCAGCACTAATTAACATGAATGCAGGACAACAAGGATGTGAAGGCAGTGCAGCGTTACGTGCAGTGAGACATGTTGATATCACTAAAACTTACAAATCACTGGATTGTTGAATAAAGTACCTTCAAGCTGCAGGTTTTATATTCATATTGTCCTTTAAAGTAGCAACAATTAACAATGATGCATCTCAGGGAAACAAACAAGGCCAAAATATTAGCCATTAAAATATTATAAAATGTTTGAATCCAATAATAACAAACTTTACAACACGTCTCACTCTTCAGTACTGAATATGAATAAACTCTGGAAGTCAGCAGCCTGTTGTCGGCTCTAACCCCTCCTCACCTCTCTAAAACAAGGACTTCAGACTCTAACAGAACAAAGTGACATCCGGAGCAGGTTCTGGTTAAATCTTTAATTTTAACACTTTGTTGCTGTCAGATCGGCCGGCCGTCACTCAAATGTAACAGAGGCCACATGAATACTGAATCAAACTGGAATTCAGATTGAATATCTACTGTGTTAACCAGTTGAACAGATTCAGGGAATTGGTGGCGAGACACTGACACCACCCCCCCACGCTGTCATACAGTCAGACAGTCTTTGAAGAGCATTTGAACTCACTTCAAAAGAGAAGAAAGAGATTCTTTGAGTGCCTGTCTTTAGCTGCCCACCACACTCGCCTTGCAAGCGCACACACACACCTCCCATATCCTGTCCCACCTCCTCAGACAGACTAATGTGTGACCCCCACGTGCTCATCTCCTGCAGTTTCTGCTTTAAAACTTTGTGACTCCTTGCTAAATTCAAAACTGACCATTCACAGTGACTACGGATTAAGGCGAAGGCTTTATGAAGACAAAGAGGAAGTTATTTTATCAACTCAAAAATTACTGCACGGGATTCTGGGACAAGAATTAGATCCAAATTACACCGACGTGCTGCTGGTCAGACGGATGTGATCAATGCAGAGACATGCAGCACATGGAATAACCACAGACAAGTTAAACAGCTCATTAAGCCTGATCGAAAACCTTCAGAGAAGAAAAATATGTTTATATTTTAAAAGTATTTTTTGAAAATGTTTTTGAAAAGTTAAAACAGATATAAAAACAAAATTACAATCATGTCTCAGCAAACTGTGTTATCATCAATCAGTAAAAATACTTCCACCAGGGTAAAAGCACTAAGTAATCATCCAGGTTTTCAGCTTCAGGTCTGCAACATGTGCCAGAACTCAAACTACTTTCATGCACACGACAGTAACGTTAAACCTAAAAAATAAAATCAATACTTTAATATGGTCTAAAACAGGAAGTCTCAGGAAATGAGACAAGATTGTATGCAACAGATACAGGATGTAAGAGTAAACTGGTAAAACACTGAGGTTTGATGACTGATCCAAGAAGCAAAAAAACAGTTTGAGAAGAAGATGTTTTCTAAGTTTCCTTGTGATCATCTTTTATTAGAGCTGCATGATATTAAAGAAACATAAAAGGGTGATATTATTGCTGATTGTTGAGTCGATGTGACAAATCTACATTTTCTTTGATCATCTCCTTCTACAATGCTCAAATCATAAATCCACGAGTTTGAATGTATGGTGCTTTAAATATTACAGCACGTGATTTATTCCTGTGTGAAACTGATTCTGGACACACCGATACTTCTGCAATGATACAATATATTGTGCAGCTTTTTTATAACCTTTAATTTGATGCTTGTTTCAAAGCTCACTAATCTTTTCCTGTATCACGCCACACACACAAATGTCAGCACTAAAAATGAATTATGCCAGCTTGCTTGCGTGTGCGTGGACAGGCTGTGCCTCGCTTATTGTTGAGCTGTAAATAGGGGCTGACTGTGACAGGAAGTTGGGATTACAATACTCCCCATGCGTCCCATGTTCATTTTCTGCCTCTTTCGTCAGCATCGGCTGTTACACACACACACACATCCCAGCCAGATCTACCTCAACACATATGCACACACGCACCAGCTGCTCACACTCAGGTGTGTGTTCGAGTGTACAAGCTGCACACGTCAGAGGCCTTTGTGTTAAAAAGAGACACATTTGAGATGTGTTTATTGCTTCAAAGGGGAAATAAAATGTGCTTGTGTGCACGTGAGCTGGGTTAGGGAAGCGATTTGTGAAGTCGTAGCATGTTTAGTGTGTGTGTGCAATTCGTAAACTTGTCACAGTTATAGAAAACAGAGGTCACATTCACGCAGCAACAAAGAAACACACACACACATCATCATGTAAGCTGGACATGCTGGAGACGGAGACAATGGGCAGACAATAAGCATTCAGAAATGTTTACACACCAAGTCCTACAGTGATGCTGTCACTGGATGCTCCCTCTGCATTTTCTTTTTGGCTCTGGGAGTTTCCACAAAACGCGCCGTGACAGAGAACCTCTAACCTCTAAACAGGTTCAGCTGTAAGGTGAGTAATGCAGACGCAGCAGGATTTCCAGCAGTGTGTTGTATAGATGGAGTCACTACGATCACGGCTAAATGCACATTGGAAAACAGTTCCAGTGTCGCGTCATCATACACTACAGACACGTTTATAAGAAAGAAGGTATTATATAAAGGTTCTTGAGGAGGTTTGTGTGTATGTGCATGCTGAAGCCACGGTGGCCCATCACAATCAACTGAAAGCGGGAAAAGAAGCAAACATGTGTAAGCAAGCCTGCTGGGATAACAGTCTGTACAATGGTGCGTTTGTGTATGTGAATGAGGGTATTTGCTGTGTTGTTAATCTTTGCCAGCTGTGCGTGGCAGTCGCCCTGACCTCTGACTACCAAGTGAGAGTCGGTGCTGGCTGACGATTGGTGGACATGGAGGTCTGGAGGTCTTAGAGAGCTGGGACCTCTTAGCATGATTACACTCATTAGGCCGACACTCTGCAATGCATGATTGGAAACAGGCTTCACCCCCCCCACTCCCACCACCTTTGATCATCAGTGCAAGACTACTTCATGAGAGCAACACAGTTATGAGTGTTTGTGCCTTTTTATCAGTCATTTCTTTTAACGGTTAAAGATCATGTCTGTCTGTTCACCCATGAACTGGACCACGACGGGTCAGACAGAACTGGACTCACAAAACCAGCTACTGAAATTAAATATCTGCTGCGTTCTTCTTCTTTTATTTACCTGATGCCACAATACAGAACAAAAAATGAATGCAATAAAAAAAAAAAAATGGAAACTTTCAACGTCTGATTCGTCCACGAGCCTACTTGTGCGCTCATTCTTGCACCAAACACACACTTGCACAGTGTGAGTGTAATCCTCTCGACAGGAGTGGGAATTTCACAGCAGCCGTGGGAGCGGGAGGCCAGGATGACGCATGGGCCGAGGCTGCATCCCCTCAACGGAAAGCCGCCGCATTCGCACACGTCCACATACACAATCAAGCCGTACTGATTAAGGGAATTTCCACCATGTGCACGACAGACAGGAAAGAATAGGAACAGTGGGTTTCAAAACAATACATATGAAGAGTAAGTGATAAAAAGACCACTTCAAAACAAGCACACTCTCTTAAGTACACGTGCGTATGTGTAGGATAACTGCCACATGCCGCCTGCGGTCTCCATTATTAGCAGACTCCAGGTTTTCTCCATATGAGGGGCATGAGAAGGCCTGTTCTCCAACAGTCTACTGCATATGGGGACTGTTAGCATGCACACGTGTGGTTTAGGGATGTTTTTATTGCTTCATTGATCTTTGCTGCAAGAATATATGCTGCTGTTTCTTGCATTGAAGATGTGACGGCATCTCTGGCGTCAAATCAGGTGATAACATGCATGTCGGATCACTGGAGAAAATCTATACAGAGACGACCCGGCTATAAGAGAGCAGCCGGGGGCACAAGTGTGAAAGTCCTGTACAGAAAAGTTACAGGTAATCAGCCTCTAAGGACGATCTCATCAAAGGGCACTAAGACCCACTATATATACTCACTTACTGAAGCCTAAGCTTCAAATCTGCCAAAGCTCCAACTGATGGACATGCTATAAATAAAAACCCTGAGCACAAGTGTCCCAACTATGTTCCTTTTCTATCTAAACTTGGAATTCTAAATCCAGACTGAGATTCTGAATGATTGTACCGTTACATGTGTGCAAACATAAGTAGTTCCCTCCTAATGCTTGCTGTCCTCATAAGATCCCTTCTTGTAACAGACGTTAGCTTAATCTCACCAATAAATGAGCGTACATGAGCTCTGCCAGCCCTAAATGAAGCAATCCGAAGCCTTTCCCTCCTTAGTGTGGCTTTCTTTAAACTACTTACTCTAATCTCGGCTCTCTTTATTAACACAAAACAAGCCAGAATCACAAAGCATGGTGAATGAGATAGGGTGCTTACAACTAGGATCAGGTGGGAAGAGTTCCCTGAGGATACGTGATCACTGTAATATTCAATTTGAAAATTCTGACAAGACTTTTGAGATTGATGATCCCACTGACTCAATGAAACAACCATCTGCTTCTCGTTTGAGTTCATTTACAATCTATCGAGACCAATTTGTTTTAAATCACAGCAAATCAATAAAACCAAACTCATTTCCAGGTTTTAAGGTTAAACTACAAGAAGATGCAACATAGAGCAACTATACTATGATTTAACATACATAACATTGGAAAATAATTGTATTTTGTGACTTAAAATTGCAGTCTAAATCAATCCATGACACTAATTCACTAATGGACTTGGCAGAGAAGGTGTTCGTGGATAAAACTTGAACCAAAAGGTGTAATTAGCCAACTAGGCTAGTGTTGTAACTCTACTTGGAGCATAACAGCAGTTAAACATAGAACAGGTCGAAGCAGTGTAGCTGTTCACACTCATGGATATTTATGAAAGAGGTCGAGAATTTTAGCATCTGATGATTAACATGAGCATGAAAAGAAAGGAACATTAAGAAACTACATCATATTATAAGGCTAAAGTCATAATGATACAATAATCTATATGTTTTATAGACAAAATACTTGTTCATTTGAGGAGTCATCAGAAAACATTTTACAAAAGTAGATGTTTAAAACATGAAGACTCAAAATGATATTTTTCATACTTAAAGACAAATTAAAAATACTTGATGAAAAGTCTTTCCTGAGTAGATCCTAATGCATGTATGAAAGGGTTAATCTCTTCTCCTGCACAGGCCTCGTTCTGTGGCTTTTAATGACCATGTCAACTGAAAAAGGCTCTTTGCGTTCCTTTCATGCTTTTCCAAAACCTTTTTCATTCAGTTTGGAAACTCGTCTGCAAAAATAAATCCCCGTGAACTTGTGGTTGTGTTCTGCCCTCCTTGGTGTTCGACTACTCTATGAGGGATTTGAGATTATTTACTGAGTAAACAAGCTGAAAATGTTTACCTCTTTCACCTCAGCGGCTGTCTTTAACCTCGATAACCACCGTCTGCTTCTTGGTTGGACTATAACACCAAAACTCCAAGGAGCCTCCATCTAGCTTACTAAGTGTTTCACTTTATTATTCATCCATTTGTATAGTTTGTTTTCATCAGCCTGAAGTCAGCGTCCACAGAAAACCATTTCCTACCTCAAGTGGAAGTAACTGTTGATTATTGCTTCAAGGCTCTTCCTTTGCCTGCTGCTAAAACGCTGATGAACAACAACAAGTTTTGCTAAAATCATGACCATGAGTAAATAATTTATAAATACTATTTCTTATAAACTCCCTCCTACTCAGGGCAACATTTTCCCAAAACTGTTTCCTGTTATGGGCTTAAAGACAAGACACTCACAGTTAAGTCTTGATGTTTATGAATCATGAGCAGAGAGGATCACGTCCCGTGGATTGTAACTCAGTGGGCTGAGGTGGAGTTTATCCTCAGTCCACTGTACTGTTTCAGCTCTGTGACTACCTCATTAGCTGACTCAAAAGTATTACAGCTGTGTGGTTAAGTTCAACCATCCATGTCAAAATCTCACTAGGACCACTGTAACTTGAAGGTTTTGTGAAAGTGGGAAACTGTTTTATGTCATTTAAAAGAAAATCCATTTATTGTGACATGAGGGATGTTTGAGTTTTTCAAGTCCTACCTCAGTGCCCTGCTGAGTTTATCATAGTTCATCTGTGGTTTACACTTCCTGGCCCCCCACAGCCGGGCCACCTCATCCGGATCCTTAATGACGAACTCGCCGTAGTCGCCCTGCCATGCGATGACGTCATGATACTCCTCTTTCCTGAGCAGCTCCAGGATGAAGTGCCAAAGCTGGATCTGCCGAGACCCGGGACTCGACTCTGGTTTGTAAGCCCATTCTGGAAAGGCAAACCCTGGATAAACAAATGGATAAATGCAGCAGATGGTCAGCTGGAGGTCCTGAAACAGTTAAATGTGACGAGGAGGAGAACTGTCTTTGTCTTCATGATTGAAATCATTAAAATACCTTCTTGTGCAAACAGATGAGGCACCAATTACAGACCACATACAACAGTCAAGCTCAGAGTTATTATTATTATAGAGCACATTTTTTAATAAGTCTTAAAAACATTTTTCTCATGCACCTTTTCTGTTACCGTTTGACATCAAGGTTAAAGGCCAGAACAAATAGATGTCACTCTTTTTTCCTACTGTACCCTCCGTACATGTAGCAGCTGAACAAAACAAATATTTCTGATGCTGGAAATTAAATCTAGAAATATTATAACGGATTGTATGACAGAAGAACAGAGATCCAGTTTTTGTTATCTGATGTGCCACAATAGGTCAAGAAAAAACAAAGTAAACAAACAAAGACTGAAACAAGCAATGAAACTATGATTCAAATCAGAATGCTGCTTCCGTTGTCTTAATCACAACCGTCGTCAGTTTCTGTTTCAACCACCTTCCTCTGCCGTCTTCAGGTCACCGTCAAGCTCACTGCAGGAAACACAGACTCACACTAAAACTACAACTGAAAGCTGTCGTGTAAGTGGGCTTCGTGGAAGAGTTAAATACATAAAAAAAACCTTTCCACCTCTCCTCCACCTCTTTCCTCTCTCTCATGCAGTCACTCTTTCCTCTGACCAGAGGGAAACAACACGGCCAGTCATCTCTCCTGCCTGTCCCTCCATCACTCCATCTCTCTCCACCCTCCACTCGAAAGGAAATACAGAGTTGAGAGTCGCAGAATGAGACCGTGGGCGAGGGTATATGACTGTTTTCACGAGCATGTGTGCGCCCAAACGTACGAGTCTGAAACAGTTTATGCCATGTGCCATTGCGTGTGTTTAAAAATGTTTGTGCAAATCTCCCACTAGCATTCTGTTGCCTGTGTGGTCAATAAAATTTGACAAGACTTAGCCAAGCAGGCTATTGGAGTGGCAAACTTTTGGCTGACCTGGGTTTGATTTTATCAGCAGTCACCCTGTCGGTTCTGAGAGAGAAGAAACGGACCTTCCCCTGTTTGCATGACAACTTTAATATGATCTCAGAGTTAAATCAACACATTTCTAATGAGTTTCAGTGACATTTATAAAAAGAATATAAGCTTTCACGGTACTAGAAGTTCTATTTTTATATTCACAGGGCTCATCTTTTTTCCCCCTGTGAGGACACAAGAGGAGACTGAAATTTATACGAAGCCATTGTTCGCTCCCTGTAACTGTAAGGAATTTAAATGGCATAAAAACTAAACGAGACAGGCTGAGATTGAGATACAAACAGGACTAAATCATCAGATTATGGATGTTCGGGCGTGTCGATGGACTCTCTGGATGACAGCCTGAAGCAGAGATGGATAGTCCTGGTAATCTCTTCTGCACTCGCATGCCCTCACCATTTAGTCAGTATTGCATAACGCTAAATAAGGTTGATAGCACAGTGACCAGACATCTATAAATCTGTATGTTAGGTCTTGCGGCTGGAACATTTTATCACGCCGAGTACACAAGTTCATTTGTGTTTCCAGGTTTTGGTTCATTTGCGTTGAAAAGCTTCTCATCCTCCTCTGTTGGTGGTTTTTTTCCTCCACAGTGATGCATTTGTAAGGCACGGTCAATGAATCACTTACACCTACTCAGAAGTCATTTTGTGATAGAAAATACAGATTTCTGAACATCACTCAAATTATGTATGAGATGCCTACACATTTTCCATCTTAAAATTCTGGATAGAAGTTTATCGTTGTAATATAATCCGCAGTGAGGGGTGCTGCTTTGCTTGAAAGTACGGCTTGTTTGTTCTAGAAGAAATATGAAATGATCATCTGTGCAGAGACTGCAAGAAATAGCCAACCATCATCTATGTCTGTAGTTTCTGAGACTTTCCAGGCCTGCATATGTAGGTGGCAGTTAACATGCAAATGACAATGTCCTGTTGTTTCCTTTTACACTTTCCTCCTCCTTCTCAGTCTCTTCTGCAAATGTTTAAAGCTAAACACTGTGTGAACTCCAGTCACAGAGCAACAGATAAGTGGCTGTTGTAAACCTACAGCCAGAGCATGTTCCTCTGTTACCATAGAGGACAAGACTTTATAAGAGAAATGAGTGCGGCCGAGGTACAAGCCAGCTGACATGAACCAACTAAGAGATGGACCACATCTTAACCACTAACCCTGACGAGTAGCTGTTAAATAAAGACAGTTGCTCTGCTAAAACGATTCTGTGGCCAACATTAGATGACTATATTGGTGCGTAACTGTCTGCGTGAAAAGCAGGGAGCTGTTAAAAATAAGAAGGGCAAAGCTCCGCAAACAAAACACCAGATGAATCAGAAAAGAAAAGCAAAAACAGCTTCACAGCTTTTATGTTGTTATACCAGACACTGTGCAGTCAGATGGCCTTTTGTGCATGTTTGTGTCTGGTAGATCCATCTGCAATGATTTTTATTTACTTTAACTTTGGCATTGGTAACTAATTATATATAGAGAACATATTTTAGGTCACTGATCAAAACAGACACTTTATAAACTTAGATTTAAATCAAGGGATTAAAAAACTGATAGAACAGACACCAGAGAGATAATAATCTGATTATTGATTGATTTATTGTCTAGAAGTATTTACATACATTTATGTATTTTAATAGGTGGGAGTACATGCTTAAAGAAGAGTTGATTAGTTGCTAAAGATTTAAATATTTAACCAATTCTAGTTTTTATAAAACTATTTCCTGCCAACTCTTGCTAATCTGACACTGTAAAAAATATTTTCCCAATTATTTGATTTTAAAAATGATGGTGTCCATCTATTTGGCCATTTTCTTCTGCTCATCCAAGTTTGGGTTGTGGAGGAAACAGATCCAGGAGGGAAACCCTGACAGCCTCCCTAACAACACACTGAGGGAGATATCTGGGAAGATATTCAATCTTTAAAAGGAGTTCTGGGTCTGTCCCAGGTCCAGAAGGTGGTCACCAGGAAACATCTTAATCAAACACCAGAACCACCTCAGCTGATTCCTTTCGATGAGGAGGAGCAACGGCGCCTCTGAGCCCAGCCACCCTACGGAGGAAGCTCATTTTAGCAGCTTGTATCTAATATGATGGTCAAAATAACACCTTGATTATAGTTAAACATTAATAATAATAATATTAAACCTTTCATAATTTCTCCAGACTTGTATAACCGGATTATTGAATCGACCTTTTTCTTTGTAATTCCACCTTTAATCACCAACGTGCTGCAGATCTCACAAAGGAAAGAGTTGATTAGTCATCCGATGCAGCTGGAACTGGTGTTATAAAAGAAATCGTGTCCTGAGCAGAATTACTTGTACTGAACTTACCATTCTAAAAAAAAAACATGTTATTTTATTTGCCTGTTCCACCTTCTGAATGTGAATGCCTTAAAAACATTACAGATAACTTATTTTCAGTCTGAAAAAAGTGTTTGCACATTCACTGATCAGGAAAAATGGATTTTAAGTAGCTGATCTGCAGGTTATTGGTCAAGATGAAACTCTGCTAATTCCAGTCACCAACCAGTAAATATGTGAATCTTTGTACAACTAGCTGAGTTCTTTACTTTTAGAATAAATTAATTTAATAACTTTCTAACACTGAAAGCTGAGATTCCTTTTAAGCCAAAGTTCAAAGCGAAGCATAATTTTTGTGTGTTATTTCACCCCTGACGTGTGAGCTTAGCGTGTGTGACAGAGATGATGAGGATTATGTTTGGCGGAATGTCGAGAGAAAGAACAGGTGCCTTTGTCCTTCTGTCCGCCCAAAGTCCAACCCAGACAGAGCTGTCCTGACTCACACTGGATCAACTATCACACACACCACACACACAGATCTGTTTCATCAGCGCGGTAAACCCGATAGGAGAATTTTAGAGCGGAATTTTTGGAATCTGTGTGTAAGTTAAGCATTGAATGTGTGTGAAGCTTAACAGCAAGATGAAGAAGAGAAGGAGAGCAGAGCCTGCAGAGCATGACATAACCCCCACCACCACACTTAACCTCTTTGACCTACACTCTCCCTCTGTTTGGCTCCTTTCTTCCCTCACCCGTCTCCTTCCCGGGGGAGACACCAGATAGCCATTACAGCCTGAATGCACGAGCCTGACACACACACACACACACACACTGCATCAATAATGTAGAAACTGGTGTGGAGGGCTGACGATAGGGGTGAGCCTAATCTCTGCCCTGGGACACCAAAGAGAGAGAGAGCGCGAGAGCAAGTGCATCAAAAAGTGTGTGAGTGTGCGTATTGTGAAGTGGGACAAGCGAGGGGCAGGTGGTAGAAAGTAATGCAAAGAGAGCAAAGAGGGGGAGGACGAAAGGAGGGAGGGGTTGAAGTGAAAGAGAAGAAGGCAAGACGAGATGGGGTGAGCTCTAGGACAAGTAAAAGAACAGAGAAAAGAAAATGGGAGAGATGGGGGAGGGAGATTTGGGAAACAAGAGTGGGAAGAGAAGGAAAGAGACAATGGTTAGTGTGGGAGAAGAGAGAGAGATGGGGGAGGATAGAGGGAAGGAAGGAAGAGGGAGGAGGAAAGGAGGGGGATTAAGGGAGTGATGAGATCATGGCTCATCTGGTAGTCTGTTGTCATTCCAGGTCAGATTGCTTAACACCCCCCCCTCTTTCACTTCATGAATCTCTCATTCCCACTCCCACTCTTCTTCTTCTTCTCGTTACCAAGACTCCAGATGACTCTTTTCCTTTCTGTGATCCTGGATCAGGCCTCGAGCAGACTTCCAACACTGCTGCTATTCCAGCTATGTGAGCAGCTCAGGAGTGCAACACAAGAGGAGATGAAAGCAAACAGGCAAAGAAAGAAAAAACTTCACATAATAAACAAAAATGAGGTTTAGTTGTAAGAAATGAACTATGTTAAAATTTTTATTGAAATACCAGATTTTTATTCTAAAATACTTTGTGCAAAGACATTCCTCTAAAAATAGAAATCAGTTTAAAGTTAAAAGTTACTTTTTAAATTCTAATTATTTTGACAAAAGTGTCCAATTTTACTGAAATAACTTCAAACACTTATAATTATTACAATGAACCTGAATCAATAAAACAAAAATATAAAACACACTTTAAAGTAAAGTAAGTGTTTCTGTGTAAAAGTTATGAATATTTGATATCCTGTTGTTAGTTTTCTGAACAGCCTCAGTTTGGAGAAATAAAGATTACAACTAAAAGAACTGATGCTAAAACCAACTCTGATTGTTGCCACTTAAAAACAGCTCCAATCTCCCAAATTTCATGGCAGTCCATGCAAATTTTATCTTTTATAAACTATTTTACTACATTATGATTCAGAGTACACAATTACTGAAGCAGAAATATTAGGACATTTCTGCTGGATGTGACTCCTAGATGCACCGGTAGTGCGACATTTTGCTACTGCTGGTGCTATTTACACTTTCAAATGATTGCAGAATTTAATATAAATAATTTTGTAATGAAAAAAATAACAACAGTCTTAAAATTTATACAATATTAGCGTCAACCACTATAGATCTTTAGACTTACGACAGGTTTTCTCTGCGTTCTGACTAGCTGTTAGCTCATCAGTCTTGTAAGACACAAACATTTTTCCAATCTGAGGTCATTCATGAAACTCACCCAAATGGGTAAAATATGTATTTCTAAAAATTCTTACACAGTAAAACACCTCAAATTGGATGAAATACTTCAGTGTTCATGTTACGAGCTACCCTGAATCAAAAGTATATTCAAACAAATATTTTAGGAGAATCTTGGAAGAGCAAAAACTCCAAATACTGGTTGGATAAGAAGAAATATGAATGTAGCACCGCTGTGTCAAGCAGGGCGAGAGCTGATGGGAAGGAGGCAGAGACAGACCGGCAGTCAGACAAGTATTAGAGTGAGAAAAGAGATTCCCAGAGCCGAGGCCGACTCAGCAGCAAATCAACTGACAGAGCCATGCCAAACTAACAGCAGAGTTGCAGACTCAGGGTTTTTTTTGCCTCTGAACAGCCATTAGCGGCAGCTGGCTGGCACTGTACTACTTTAACCCCACTCATTTCTAACGTGGATGTGGGAAATGAACACCGTAAGTGTGTGTGGATGAGGTAGGTGAGGTCACCGTCTGCTCTCAGAGCCTTTAAAAGCACTAAAAGTTGAGAGACAAGCGAGTATTTGCCTAAAGCACATTCATACACAAGTATACACACAGCCTTGTCTTTGTTACGGCTTCTTTGAGAAGTGAATCGGCTCAAAGCACCGAGTGGAGCGAACAGAGAGGACGGAAACACAAAGACAGAAGAAGTTAGATGGGATGGATGGAAGAATAATAAAAGACTAGGTGGTTGAGTCAGAAAGTAAGAGTGATGGGGGGGCTCCACAGGAGGAGGAGAGTAATCGGAGCCCGTATACCTAAGTCCCAAAGTGTCTGGGCTCTTCCCACAAGTCCATTAAAAATTCATTAGGCTCATATTGGAGGAGGACCGGAGACACAAATAGAAAGGCAGGAACACAGCAGAATGACAAAAGAAGAAAAACATGACCACGTGAGAAAGAAAGTGTCAGGAAAACTTTTTGCAGATGAAAGTAGGAACTGTTACAAACTAATATCATTATTTCTGTTTAATAAAAAAGAACTTAAGACTACAATTACCTGACTGTCTTTGGACTTATGAAAAAAAAATAATTACAGGCCAAAAATATTTAAATATTCTAAATTTAATGGGAAATCTTAAGAAAAGCAGAGCAGCTGTTCACTGAGTCCAACTCTAAAATAAACTGAACCTAAACCAAAAACCAAAGTAAAGGTGAAGGACAAAACACTGTTTATTGTGGACCTGTGATGTACTGGCAACCTGTCCAACTCACTTGTTCCCCAAAAACCTCTAGAAATGTTGGGAACACATTTTTTGCAGAAAGGCTTGAAGGCAATAAATCCAGACAGAGACCAATTTCCTTTGAAGAGCTTGAGTTTTTTTTCTTCCTTGCTTCAGGTTCATTTATGTCCAGAACTTTATCTTAAAGCCACAAAGGGTTAAACAAACATCACACAGAAAACATGTCACATGATGAAATAGTCACTACAGTCTGCATTTTCTGTGAGCTTTAACTCACGACCATAAATCTGCTGGGGAAAAGGGGCAAACGACAGAAGAGAACGCTTTGTGGCTTTGGAAGGGCCAAAAATAGCTTAATGCACACACACACAAACACAGACAGACACACACACACACTGGGGTTATTGTTCAACCGACGGAACGAAAACACAACTTCGATAGAGAGAAGAGGGAATCTACAGACGTGCTGAAGAAGGAAGAGGAGGAGTAGAGGAAGCACAAGTTGGATGAAGAATGAGAAGGACATGATGTCAGATGAACAATTTGGTCCCTCAGCTTCCCTCGACTCTGTGCAGCACAACTTCCAGTGAACACACAGGCGTCTCTTCCAGGAAAATAAAAGAAGGAGGAGCAAGGAGGAGGGAAAAAAAGGCAAAAGAATCCACAGGGGCCCTCCATCCGAGAACAAGATCTCTCCTGCGGCCGTGCACGTCTACTTTACATGCTGATATTAAAGGACTCATTTAATCACAGCACGGTCTACATCCATTAGTCCTGCAGATTTCCAATCTAACGCTTCAGATAAAACATGCATGCACACAAGAGTGAGTTCTGTATGGAAAAGATGGCTGAGCAATTAAATCAAGTTTCTTTAATTTACCAAAAGTTACGTAAAATATAACTGATTTGCAAATATGGGACTTTAACCTTTAAGCCCTGCAGCTGAACTCATTAACAACCAGTAAAACTAATGCAGTAAATATTTAATCCTCCTTCTGGTTTCTGATGAGTCCAAAGTCTTTTAAAGACAACACTCTGAGACGGGGACCTGGTGCACCTTTACTGTGCATCATCAGCATCATGTTTAAAGTGGAGGGTTAATGGAGGCCGAAGCTGATCCATCACTGATTTCACAGAAACAGGTTGTTACAGAACCACATTGGTATGTGAAGTGAGAGGCTGCATGTGAAACACACTAGTTTTAACAGTGATGCTGTTGTCACTTAGCTGGTCGTGTGACCTCACAGTGATGCTGTGCTGCCTCTGTTTGGGCTGAGTGAATTGCAATAGAAGCATCTTAACAAGCTTGTCAACATTATGTAAAAAGAGCCCGAGCTTGTCAGTGAGAACTTAAACCGAAGCTGTAGTGACCAACTGGTGCAGAAAATAACCACATGGGACAACAGCACACACTATCAAAGCAACAGGTAGTTCTTTCTGTAACACGGCTGCTCCAAAAAAAACACAGATTAATGCACAATGAATATCCTGCAAATTAAACTATTTCACTTTACAAAATCGTGATAAAGTCTAACAGTTCAGCACCTGATGCTTTCTGAGGCGGGCTGGACAACTGGACGTTACTCTGTGTAATCACACTCATAAACAAGCCTGATGAGATGGTGTGTGTGTGTGTGTGTTCCCAAGTGAGTGTCAAGAACAGCAGAATAATATTATGTCAGCAAGAGAAGAGTCCTGTTGCTCTCAAGGCTCTGTTAGGTATATTTACTCTCACTAAAGTGACACACTGCTCCCAGGACATTAACTTCTCTCCTTGGTGTCTCCTTGGATCAAAGTACACACATCATGCCCACACCAATACAGCAGACAGCACTCACTGGTGCAAATCACCATGAAAATCTATACACATTTACACATGTTTCAGTCTCACTGATCTGAGACCAGCAGTGTTACAAAGTGATGCTTTATTCTTCTATCAACAATGTTTGGCTGAGCGCAGCCACTGTTTATCCAAACCAAGTTTCCGCCCCAGCGGTCATAGTGCATACAAACCTGACAAAAAAAAGGCGGGACAACTATCTGTTCTGACTTGTCATGAAGTTCAGTCGTGGAGAAGACCTTTGGCAGTCTAACAATGGGATGTTTGGCATTTTTCAGCCGCTGCTTCAGACCAACTAAACTGTCTAAATTTTGATACATGTGAAAAATTTATTCTTGTTGTGTGAGTCATTAGTTGTCTGGCCACATTACAAAGTGCTGCAGCCGATTCTGTGCCAGATTTAAACAGCAAACATTCACCAGCTGTTGGTGATAGAAAGAACAATCAGAAATCCAAAGAATGTAAATGTACCTTTGTATTTAAACTAATGTATATATTAGTTTAAATGCACCACATTAGTCTCATAACTTCCATTAAAGTAAATTATGTAAAGCTGTTAATGCCCTCACACAACTATGTTAGCGGCCACAGGCGCCCATCTTCTCCTTCACCCGGGCGACCTACCTCACAGCCTGGTGTTAATGTACTCCTGCAGCCAACAGCTTGGCAGAGAGCTGCCAGTTGACACTTCACCTCTGGTTCAACAACACACGAGGTGGGATTTCACTCAACGGCAAAGCAAACATGGACTCATCTTTTCAGAACGCTTCATACAAAAAAAATGTAAATCAACCACTTTTCACAGTCGCTGGTCTGAAGTGAGAAAATGAAACAGCTACAAGTTGGTAGAATAGATGGTCGTCCTAACTGGAAACGAACCTCGAGTGTGAACAACCGCTGTGAACATTCACAAACAGAGAATTTAGAGCAGTTCTTCAAGAACTACTTTTATTATTGTGTTTATCACGTGTGTCTTGAAAGTTGCCGGTCAGTCTCGTTGGTTTAGCTCAATGTTTTAACCCTCTTCATACAGGGTCACCACTCCACTACACTCTCCAAGACCAACATGAAGGTGGCTCGCTCCTGATAGATTAGGATGACTTCCTTTACGGCCCTGAGCTCCTCACCTGAGTTCTTGCCATGTTATAAGCCAGCAGACTCACCACAACCCCCTTGATCGCATCACGGATCTGATGTGATACGACTCTCAGCCCGCACCAGGATGTAGTATGTGCTAGCAGATCATGTCAAAACAGCACGATGCTATTGCACGATGGGTCATGGTCCAGGCATGAGGCCAGCGTAGTCAGTAGTGCTTTAAATTCTCAATGACCAAGTCAAGCCCGGGTGTTTGGCGCCTCATCACCGATACGTTACCACTCAGGACCCTGATAAACCAGCACCAGCACAACAAGCAACCACAGACCCATCACACTCTATCATCAATAACATTACAACTATATCGCACAACGTATTTGAGAATTTTTATAACATCTTATTTAAAGCAGCATTGTTTCAATTACATCACCTTTAATGTTATTACAAAATAAAATCTAATAACAGTGAGTTACAAACATTTCTTGAACACACAACTAACTTTTTAAGCTAATATAGTTATTTTCATGAATACCTTCTATTCAAGATATTTTTTTATTTTCCAAAATGACATGGAGCCAGTTTGATCATGTAAAAATGGTGATTCAAACTGAAAACAGACATGAATGAGAATATCAGAGTGTCATTCAAACTTTATTATCTTTGCTTTCAGAAATGATTCATTTAGACGTGTGAAATTATAAAACCCCACTGATCAGTCCTTGACTGTAGGCAGTAAAGGGAGGGAGAATTCAGAGTCAGTGAGTTTTAGAACTAAAAACATTTTCTGCTTTGTATTTTTTCTGTTACAAAGTTTGATAATATAGAAACAATCTGTGGGTGTTCGGATCAGGCTTTGATCTGATTAATTTTCAGATAAAAAATGAGTCTTATTTAGACAAACTCCAAACATGCTGCTGGTAACTCAGATCTGTAATATCAATGAGTTGTTAATTAGTTGCTGCTCTAAATCTATCAGGTGTGGAAGGTTTTAATGTATCTGAGCGATAGGTGGCACCTACGGAGGGCGGTTTCCTGGAATGTGCCACTATAGTGGCACAGGATGTGAGCAACAGTTGTCTGTGCAACACAACAGAGCTGTTTCCTGTGTGTGTGTGTGTGTGTGTGTGTGTGTGTGTGTGTGTGTGTGTGTGTGTGTGT
>SSNP01000033.1:2257545-2289009 GCA_006937955.1 Pachypanchax playfairii
CCCCCCCCCCCCCCCATCTTCCTTTAAGCCCTTTTTCCTACACCTTAACATTCATCTTGTATCACTCACCCCCCTCCTCTTCTAACCTGCACCTATCTTGGTCAGCTTGTTAAGCACGTCTCCTAAAGCCATTTAAGTAGTGTTGATCAGCCTTACGTAACACTCACATCGCACAGACGTCGCTGCCAGCTAGCATAATGTCTTAGTATCCTGCGTTCAAGACACTGAGCACAATCAAAGGAGGGAAGTTCACCTAAATGAACCCTGCTGCAACACATGCGCCAGCCTGTGTGCATCTATTAATGTAACACTCTTCTTCTTGGGTTTAATCCAAGTGGGCACATGGTCTCATTAACATGAGCATATTTGGCTTTAGTGGTGGAATGTCCACATCTCCTGTCTGCACAGGTTTGTGTGTCTCTGTATGTGTGTGTGTAGAACATGTAGCTAATCAGAACCCAGCCTTCAGCCAGCATGGGGCTTGCCAAATGATTGGACAATAAATCAAGAATAGGGACACATATACAGGCACGGCGAATCCAACAGACTGATGTAATTACTAATGAAAACCATCTTTGCAGCCATAAGCACATGGATACATTTGTGTAAACACTGCGATGGTGGTGCCTTTAAAGAAAGCTGCAGTTTATTTATCCAGTTAGAGCTCATGAGACAGGTAAGAAAGACAGGTAAGAGAGTATGGACCACCCAGCTCTTCTCTCTCCTCCCCTGGTTCTCTCACTCTGCCTCGTGGGAACGATTAGATCCTCAGCTGGAGCAAATAAATCTGGATGTTATGCAAGTGGCAGGGAGAGGGAGCGAGACAGAACAACTTATGATGATGTAACTGGAGTAAAAAGAGCAAATAAAAAAATTTGAGTTGAAGTCTAAAAAGAAAGAGATACAGAGGTGTCACACACAACAGCTGGCTTTCTGTGACGGCACAGCTCCACTGCAGTTTTGTACCTTAGTGTACTACATGGTGCCAGTCACCCATCTAAACAAAAGGCAGCTAATCCGCACTGCTAGGCAATGAGCTCAGCTGTAAAAGCACAACTGCCCTCACTGGCACAGACCGGTCCACATTAGGCGCTCGCTTTCCTGCTCCAATTACACACAGAAACAGAACAGAAAGTAAAAAGTAAACCTCAGTCTTATACGTGGTTTGATTCTGGCCTCTCTGACTGACATGTTGGACTGTGTTTACTGTTCGACACACACAGTGGTTCCATTTGCTTAAAGAAAACTGTTTATTTAAAAGTGGATCTGTGTTAAGTAATTCTGAGTGGTGTCTTACACACTGAAGTCAATTCTGAGAAGGAGATTTAACCAACACAAAACAATCACAATTTTTAAACAATAATTGTTGTTTTACCAACTCATCACCTTTAAAGTCAACAATTTAAAATCGACATCAGTCCTGATAAACAGGGTTTGAATAATATAGAAAAAGTGTTGATTTAATGTAAATGTAAAGAGAATTTACTGAGAAGACAAAAGAAAGGAAAGCATGAGTCAGAATGAAAACTTTGACTACACGTTGTGTTGTTTGGTTAATTAAAATCTCATGCAAGGGAACATTTTTAGATTTAGATGGTAGATAAAAACATAGTTCAGAAAGTGGATATAATAAAAGACCCAGAACTGACTAGAATCCAGGATTATAAAGTTTAACTCTAAATCACGCATCCACCCTAAAGCAAATGTCCTACAAGTTCACATGATGAGATATGAACGTTTACATAATTCAATATCTCTTGGCTTAAAGTTACACAAGACTGTCATCTCCTCACTTCTGTAATGTTACTGCAGCTGGTGATTAGAGAAGCTGCTCCAGATTGACATGCTGGATCTTTATTGTACTTGTTTTATTCATTTCTGGTTTTTAGTGCTCATTTTTATCCTGTAATACAAGAAACAACATTGTTTAGATGTAAGTTACAAACAAAAAAGCGTTGCAAGGTAAAGGCAAAGTATAAAAGATGAGGAAGGAAGTCAAAAAGAGAAAGGAGGGAGTAATGAGGAAGGAAGATGGCTGAGATCAAAGATGTACTGACAGTAACTGTGAGTGTGGTGAAGTTTCTCCCCACTGTCAGTGCACGGCTTGGATGGTGTTATGTAAGAGCTGTGTGTACGTACACACACACACACACACCAATTACCTCCGCTCAGCGGAACTCATAACATGAGGTGCTACTTCACAGTTTGCATTGTGTGTTCAAGTCGTTGGGTTGGTATATGAGCACATGTGTACAAACAGAGACGCGTCTCAAGTACAGAATAAATCGTTGCTACAGAAAAATATAAATTTTTTGTTTAGCAGATGCAGAAACTGTGTGTATATTTTAAAACTATGTTCAAACAAAACGCTTCATCTGCAACAGTGAGTTTTTATTTAAAGAAAAATTAAACCATGTAAAAACAAACAAAAAAACAACTATAAAACCTGTTTTAAACAGGAGAAAAATAATGTCTAAATAATAATTATCCTCTCTTTTAGGAAATCCTTTGATCTAGTTATGGTGGTAAATCTTCATTGCAAAACATGTAAACATTTGTCTCCTTAATTATAAAAGGCATGACATATGGTTAAAACATCTGGAGAACCATAGACACCAGAAGCCACAGAGTGAATGTGAGTAAAACATTGGCATTGATAAGTCAAACACACAAACCCGAGGGAAATAGTTCACCCTGTTCTGAACCGGACCGATTCTCAGATCAGATGAATATAATGATCCTACTAATACAACACACCCACACACAGTGAGGGCGCAAGCTGGGGGTCTGCTGAACACTGTGTGTGTGTAAGACTGCATACACCCTGTTCATATTAGTATGTGTATGGGCAAAAGCAATTTACTAAATTATGGTTACAGCACTTCTAATTAATTTCCTGCTCTCATTCTGTGGCCTGAAGGAAAGGGTGTAGCATTTCGAGTGGCATCTCTTGGCTGCTTCATTTAGGTTTTGTTTCCAAGGAAACATGTATACAATAGATTAAAACAAATGCACATGGTGTTAGTTAAAAACGAGACGCAACATGTTTAAATATGCAAATAAAATCTGCTAGACATAGTTTTTTATTTTTAAAAGTTAAATCAACCCATGTTCAGAACACAGCCGCTCCTGTCAACAATCTCTTATCTGGTTCATTTATCTTTTTTTTTTGTCTACAACCATCAAATAGTGGCTGCCCGTTTAACTTGTTGCCTCCCCCTTGTTGCTCTGAGGCTTTGAAAAACTCCTCCTTGTTCTTAACGCGTTTCTTCCCCACTTTCATTTCCCCCTCTCACCCTGTGACTGCTCAGGGGATCGAGCTCAATGTTCTCAAAAGCTTTAATCTCCTGAAACAACAATCACTGCGTGCATTCGTACGGCAGGGCTGTGTGTGCACCCACCCGGATTCAACTGCCTGGATGTTACGTAATTTCACAAGCCACAGCTGAGGCTAAAAATGGACACGGATAAAACTATTGTGACCAAGGCCAGGTCTACTGTACAGGGGCACTGTGCACACAGCACACGTGCACAAAGGCAGCAGGGGGTTGAACACACTGATGAACCAAAAAAAAAGTTAGTTTTGAGCTATTTATTTAATTAGACTTCAACAACATAAGAGTTTAATATTAGATCCGTGTTCAAAAATGTAAACCAAAACCATTTACACGATTTCAATGAACACAAACTATATTTATTGTAAATCTTAAAATTATACATTTAAAGTATACAAGATTAAATTATTTATCTGAAGTATTAGACTGTGTAACCGTAGTAACAGAAATGTTATTCAGCACAAATGTGTAAATTCTGAATTTTTTTTGTATAAGTTTTTTTTCATTCAATAAAAGTCAACATTATATACAGGATTTATGTCATTTGTGAGCAGTTCACAACTTGGACCAAATAACTGATTTGTTGAGTTTTAAAACTTTGCTATGAGGTGATTTGAGTCTATTATAAAGCAGATATACTGATAATAAAAAGACAAGAAAAGGATTCCTGTGACCAAACATTTTTGCTGATGAAATCCAAATCTATCTATCGGGCATGTTGAGCTGATACCTTCCAAATGGTTTAAATTCAAATCTGGTTGATGACAAACTTTCTAAATTTTATTGAAAATAAGACAGAAATCCTCATTGTTGGAAAATGTAACACTCTCAACAAGTTAAGAGGCTTTTATTTTGATAGCTCGCTCTGTCCTGTTTTTACCAATCTTCTCTATCCCAGCTACAAACTAACCAGAACACAGTTGATTGATTTGAGATCAGTTTTCCAAACATCTTCTGCTTGATGTCCCAAGAGTCAAAGAAAGCAAAGCGTGGAACCCCGATACAGGAAATGTTGTTTTGTTGTGTGTTTTATTTACTTTTAGCCTTTCAGTGTCTTTTATATTTTAATTACGTTTTACTTCTATATATTTCATATCTTGTTTGACTAAATGTTAAAGCACTTTGGTCAGTTGTTTTTAATGTGTTACAAAAATCTTTTTTTATGTGAATAAACATTTTGTAAAAGCAATTTGCAAAAGATCGTTTTGCAAAACACCCTGGGTAAAAGGAGAAAGAAGCACAGGGAACTTTTACTGAGCAAAAACTGCAGACCAAATCACTGTCCTTGAGTAAGTATAACACTTCACCTGCATAAATTATTCAACCAAACATCAAATCACCAACAGCACAAGAATCTAAAGGGAACATGTCTTTATGTCAAGAAAACCAAGAGTTGAAAAAATGCACAACCAATAAAACGAGAAAACATGCTCAAATATGGACAAACTCGTTGAGAAATGATGGATGATTTAGAGTGTGTGTGTTTGTGGAGGAGGGACATAATGTACAGCACTGATGGCCATCTTCCTTATTAAAGTTTCATCATTGTACTTTCCCTATAAATACCTTTCCAATGATCTGATGCATTATTCAGTTTCTCTTAAGCCATCATCCATACAGACACACACACACACACAGATAAAACACACACCTGGAGAGCTCAGAAAATACCAGCATCAAAGAGGATGGGAGACTTTTAAACCATGAAGAAGAAGACGGTCTGTCTATCGATAACAGTATGGTAACATACAACAAAAGTTTGTCCATGCAGGTTTTTATTACAATCATAAACATGAAACTTAGTGTGTCTTTTTCACACGCTGTTAATGTGTAGTTTACGTTTTATCTACATTTTCAATATTAAAAATATTTATTATTAATAATAAATATTTTTAATATTAAAAATCTTTTAAAAGTTCTTGTAGCAAACTCCTATTTGAAGCACATGCTTATGACATCAGTTTATTTACAGATTTTTTTTATTTAATTTGAATTTATTGGCTTTATTATCACAAAAAAAACTACAATAGAACATTTTAGCACTGAACGTTTCCCTTATTTACTTACAGTAATTCCACAAGATTTTACATGAGTTTGGTATTACACCAACAGGTACCTGCCACTGGGGTATTAGTCCATAGATTGGTGACAGAAATAATAGAGAGATGGAGGAGAGGATGGTGCGATAGGAGGGTCAGTTGATACATAAAAAGGTTTCACTCCCCTACAGGGACGTGTGCATCTGTGTGCAGGCAAACAGAAGAACTGAAAACACAGACCGTCTCTCTCCTCAACACACACACTTTACAAAAAGTCCCCATCTGCTTGAAGAGACACACGTCTTACCAAAGATAAGCATTCAGCAACAGGCATTTGATCATACAATATGAAGATTAGCTGTGATTGGTGTATATATATATATTGTTCTTTTAAATCTTAAAGTGTTTAAATTCAGTCTTTCATAAAGGTTAAATTAGATCAAGCATCTGTGGCAGATAAAAGACAAAGGATGTCCTCTAAGCACTTATCTAGTCCCCTCACACACATCTTGTTACTGCTACTGAACAAAGTGCCATTTTGTTAACTGTGTGGCGTCTGTATGTGAACACCTGCTAACTGGCCAGCTGTTGATTTCTACAAATTTGCTCGTGTTAAATTTAAAAAAAGAGCTGAAAGAACATCCTTTCCATTGAAGTGGTCTTAACTCGTTTCCGTAACGTGGGCTGAGACACTACTTTCGCTATTTGTTCCCTCAAAGAAACTTTTTTTTCCTCTAACAGTGCAGCACACATGTTCCTAAATGATTTACATTGTGAGGAGTTGCTGCAAAGTTCAAAATATCTTCAATAAAAATGAGAGTGGGAACATCGACAAACAAGAGGTTACATTTGGAGAGGTGACGAGGTCCAACGCTGTAAAAAAGCATTAACAAAAACTCCAAACGTGAGCTTGCATTCCTTACATGGGGTGAAGGGAAGGAGAGAGAGACGCAAGGGAAAAGGAGGGGGGTGGGGGGTGACAAGGGAGAAAGTTTAACTTGGCGCCAGACAGCATTTCAAGACCTGGCAGCCAACCACACAGACACACACACCAAATATCGACACTGCAAGTGGCACAGAAGTCCTTTTGGTGACTTCCCCTAACCCAAAATTAGATTAGATATTTGCCCTCCACCCCTGCTCCCCGAGTCCAACACAGAGGCAGATTCCCAGATATAAATAGCTAGAGGAACTATTCAAACACTGCTGCCTTTCTGTAGGGAGTGTCTGCTGACTGAACTGGACTTACGGGGTTACAGCGGGGTTAGGAGCTCCACTCACCACTTCACTAAATCAGACAGACTGGGAAAAACAGGGAGACGGACCGACTTCTACCCCAGTTTGTGCCCAGACTCCAAAAGTAATAGAAAAGTTTTGTTTTTTTTAAGCTGGAGGTTAAAAAAGGATCCTGTAACAAAGAATACATTAGGAGTGAAATTATGCTGATCCCCTACTGTAAAGACGCCCTCAGCATGACCAGTATTATTAGGGTTAATCTTAGAAGATTAGGAGTATAGATTACAACACCACTCAGGTCCTGCCTACCATTGAAAAAAAAGAGAACGGCATACACTGTGTGGGTGCATCTATGACAGCAGGGCATCTTATGATGTTTTTCACTTTTGTGAGATTTAAGACTTCAGAATAGGTTTTAATAAAAAAATATATATATGCTGCTGCTTCCATCTGAAGCTGGACACAACCTTTTAAAAATCAAAGAGGTTTACGCTGCAGTCTGAGTTTTATCGGAGGCCGTTTTTAAAAGCTTCGTGTTTTGAGAGTATTTCAAGACTCTTATTGTGAAGGACAGATGTTCTGGGAGTTCCTCTGTTGCACTTGATGCCGCTGCAGGAGTAAACTAGAAAAGACTGCGTGTTTTTTAGGTACTACCCATGAAACACACACCCATAACCTTTGTTTACAAAAAAGGAGAAAACTCAGAACAAACAGCTTGGTTGAGGAGGACAAATGCTTCATCAGGCTTAACTTTCCACAATTTCAACTTTTTTCCTCAACATTTCAATGCTATTCTTGAATTTTCTTCTGTTCTTTTTTGAATGACCCTAATAGGTTGCTGTAGGGCTACAATAGAAGTTTGTGTGAAAGAATTTTTGCAGAGCACAGTGGTAGTTGGGATTTGGATGGAAGTAGTGATGAAGATGAATATTTAGGAGGAAGCACTAACTCTACACCTGACTGTTTAACCTTAACTGACCCAAGTTCTGTCATGGTCTTGACAGCCTACAAACTGATTCTGTTCAAACAAGGTCCAGACTCCAACCTGAAGGACACAGTGTTGTGGGGATCAAAACTAAAAACCTTTCATCTGGAAGGATCAGGGGTGCAGGGTTACCTGATCGTCACGTTTGTGTCTGCAAGCCATCGGACTCAGATCGGTTTCACTGGCGCCGCCGTCACCGGGAGGCTGTTACATACACCCACAAGCACGAGCATACATGATGTGTTCACGAGTAATACCTCTAAAGAGCTGCCTACAGACTAAACTCTGCCTCCAACATGCCTTTCAGTCACCTCTGGTGAAGAATGAGCAGTGAAGCTGTGTAAACTCCCCTTATTATATTACAATGCACATGCATGTGCAAACACAAACAGCTGCTGAACCATGCAGCTCATTGCATGAACATCTACACACCCCGCTGCATTCTCAACATGAATTTTGATACCCGTTTGAAAAGGAACACTCGGGTGTGTGTGTGTGTGTGTGCACATGGTATTTTAAAAGCTTGAAGTTCAAATATTACCTCTCAGTTCTTTAAATACCAAACACATTTATGTCCACACAATCAGATCCTGTTATCTTTATAAAGTATTAAAATATATCTCCATGAATGTTTTTATATAAGACTTACTGTTCTCAAGAAAGGCTTAAAGAGATAGTAGCTGTTGTGTTTCCCCTCATGTGTAATGCAACACAGCCGGCAACTATTAACCTTCTAAGCAGGAATGTGGGAGGTCCAAGAATTCCAATAAAAAAAGCAGCAGTGAGAGCGCGCGTGTGTGTGGCTTTTGTGTGTGTGTATATAGCCACAAATATGTTCTTCAAGAGAGTTACAGTTTTCTGTCAACAGTCCAGTCCCAACCCATCACCATCCCTGAATGAAAAACAATAGAAACTGATGTGGGTCATGATGGTTACAGCCGATGTTATTACAGCAAAAAACTAGGATTAACTCACATCACTGACACACACACACACACATGGCCTGGGGACACACTGCTTCTGCTGTTGGGTTATCAGAGAAACAAAGTACATCTTAAACAGAGTTCTTTAGGTTCGAACCTCGAAACTATGCAGCTTATCCTATGGAGCCAGGAGGCTGACAATTTATAGGATCTGATGGGGAGATGTGAGGTTAAAGAGAAGGTTTCTGAGTTTGAGAGAAGAGCAAGCAGAGCAGTCAGAAGTATCCGGGCCGCCGTGAGTAGAAACTGCCTTACTGGCTGTGGTCCTCCTGGTCAAGGGCGATGCAGGACTAATGATGCGGAGGTCCATTAGTGTCGACTGGCTGGGCACATTGTTCCCTTTGGTCACATTCCTAGCTAAATGCAGACATTTCCACAATTGAGCCCCCCCTCTCAGACCAGAAGTCATTTGTCAACTTAGCATCATAGAAGACTATATAAAAACTTTGATGAAGAAATCAAACTGGAGAAAAATAAAATGTATCTATTTCTTATTAATGTTTTTATATCTTCAACAATAAGGTGAGAAAGAGAGAGATAAATGACTAAATATAAATTTGTTCCTCCATTTATCCACAACACTGACTTAACAACTTTAGCAGAATCAAACAGCTGTGACGTTCAAACAAACAGTCAAAACTGATTTTTTGCACTGAGCAGAATTTGGCAGGTATTTCCGATGGAAGATAACCAGTTGTGCTGTGGAACATTATCTGTTCTAAGGCTTTAAATATGTTGACCGAGCCCAATCACAGCAGGACATTGTTCTGTAAACCTGGTTGTAAAACTGCTCTGGGATAGCGGGAAGTATTGGTTTTGCTGTGGTCAGCACAGCAAGGGAGGTTTCACAGATAAGGCTAATCATTGCGCTTATCATCACAGCAGCTTGTTGAGATTGAAAAGCATATGCTGGCAATCGCAGACAGGAACTCAAACAAGGAAACTGTGAAATATTTGTTTTTAATTCATTGCTCACAATCTCCCCTTTTGTTTCCTGAGTGTGACACATCCCAAAAGTACATTAATCACTTTCAGGAAGCAGGGAGAGGCGCAAAACAATCATCAAAACTATGTTTTCACACACTTGATGAAAAGTAACCTGGATATCCAAATTAAGCTTCAAATTTTTCAGCTTTCTGTTGCAGACTCTGCCTCTCAGACACTCTCTCTAATAATTTTCACACAGAAACAGAAGTGGGGTCTCTTCATGTGTCAAAAGAACCGTCAAACTATGAGCTACTCTGCACCATTATCACCAAAATGAGAGGTCCCTGGCCCCATAAGTCCTAACACAATCAGTCCCAGGCCCTGCCCCACTCCCACCATTGTCCCACACTCCACACACACACATACACAATGGCCACTCTAGAACCAGGGGTCCCACTATGCAATTCTGTCACACAAAGACACACACCGGTCCTTATCCAATTAGAGATTTAAAAAAATGATGAAGGAGGACGGAAAAGGAACTGTAACCTTTAAAAACAGATGAATAAATGTGGATAAATTGCACAACTGTAGTTTAGTTTGTGTGTGTTGTTGTTGTTGATAGCAGCTGTGTTTGTATTTCTTTATCAGCAGAACTCAATAAATCATTAGTACAGCTTTTGAAGCACATACAAAAGGTGGATGTATGACTACGTTACTCCAGCTGAAATAAACACATCTCTCTGCTGACTAATACAACCTTTGGAATACTTCACTTCTATTCATTTTGAGCCTTCATCAATCACTAACAAAGACCAGGTAAACAGCACTGATTAGATATAAACTCAAATTAAACTGGATACTTTCCAGCACTGTGAAACTCACCTGCCGGCAACGGCAGATAAAACCCCGCCACATCATGTTTCATCCCATCCAGCAGAAATCCCATCATCTATTCAGGCTAATACAATGTCTGTGTTTAACAGAGGTGAAATGAAAGCATACTGTTGCAGTGAAAGGAAGTGAACTCTATAAGAGGGAACAGATTATCATGAGACATAATCCCACGTCTAACATCCCAGGAAGGAATGATTACATTTTTATCCTTTGGACGAGTCATTCACACCGTTTAATCTAAAGGACGTAAAATACTTGCGGGTTAAAGCTTGAGTTGAGATTGGACATTCAGAAGTGGGAGCGCAGACAGATCAGCATGAAACTGGAGATTAATAACTTTAATAATTCAGCTGTTTAAAAATGCTTCTCAAAGGTCAGATTTCTATTTTTGTTAGATAAGAATCTTGAGACTTTTACACTTATTGATTAGTGCTGAAAATATGAGTTACTTGATGAATAAATAAATAAATGTGATAACGTATCCCAGTCTGACAGCACTAAAAAGTAGTGGTGGCAAAAGTTTTATACCAATCAGAAATAAATGATCAGTTAATCCTCTTTATTGGACAGATAAACACATCAAACCCTAAACACAATCAACTGTTAGTGCCTAAAGCTATCTGATGCCACACAAACACAGAGTTGCTTGTTGTAACAAGGATTTTTAGTGGCGGTGGGATGTTGTGTGATGTCACAGCAGCCTCCTCAGAACTGCTGCTGCAGAGAGTGGGTGTGTGTGTGCAGGAATGTGGAGGTTAGTGGGGCTGAGAATCAGGGGGGGTGGGGGGTGGGCAGGTTGAAGGGGAGAAGGGAGGGGACTGCCCCAAGCGGAAAGGGTTCTGCACAGTTTGTCAATCACACACACACGGACCTGGGCCAAATGCTTGGAGAGTCAACACACTGTCCCTGCAGCAAAAACAACTTCACAAACATAAAAGTTTTTTTTTTAACATTATAAGTTAAATAGAAGTAATTCTTGTGATTGAAATCATGTATGATCAGATAGTCGGGTCATGTAGTTCATGACTGACGCTGAGAAATCATATGGTGCATGGAAGTGACACTTCCTCCTTTCTGCAGCTAATTTGCACTGGTCTTAAGAGAGTGGCAAGACCAAACTTATGCAAGCATTTCGGGAATTAAACAAAGAGACACACACACACACGGACCTCAGCTGACTGCTGGAAATCCCCCCCCCCCTTACTTCAACATGCTGACAGGCCAAAGCTACCTGACAAGTGTGCGATCAGTTACTGGGTTAATATCAGCTTCCTGACTGTTTACCTGTCGAGAGCCAATCACCTCAACACCAAAGCTTATAGGTAAAGTCTGACACAGTCTCCCACGTCTCTCTCTGTGACACCCAGAGCTTCAAGGATTTTTACTTGGTTCTCTGAAACTTGCTGAAAGGTGGCTCTCACGGTGGCACAGAGGATGTCGCTTTAAAAACTGTACAGTAGTTGAACCACTTCCTCTTAGACCTGGAGTACTGTACTAAACCTGCACCAGATTTATGTTACTTATCAAGCGAAACAGACTGCTGAGCTGCTCGTGAGGGCAACCACGATCAACAGGTTTTTACTCGAGTTTTTTTAATGAGTGATGGAAGTTAATTATCCAGCTCTATCAGTAATACATATACTGTCTGCAGTGTTAAGTAAACAAGAAAGACAATGGGAGAAAGCAATTATAACTTACCACTATCTCCAGGTGTTTTCATTCTGCTTCAGCGCCTTCTTCAAAACTCAACTGCAAGAATTCCACAAAGTAGTTTGTGGAGAGAAAAGTCAAGTCTTTCTTCCCGCTCTGGTTTCCAGTCTGGAAAACTAGGTAGAGACACACGGGAAACTTTTTCGGTAGCTCCGGCGGCTCGATGGCGTGTCGAGCCACCGCACTCTGTCCGCTCCCTTTCACCGGCTCGAAACCCCAAACCGAACCAAAAGGCTTGTTTCACGGCAAAAACTGTGTTTGCTTCTGGTCCTGTAACTCGGAGCGTTTAAATCTGCTCAACTTGCGAGAGGAGAGGAAGGGGGGTGAGAGGGGGGGAGACCAACCGTCCCGACTCGAGTCAGCCGAAAAGCCTTTTCTCCCTTTTCCTCTTCAAGTTGTCCAGTAGCCGTTTACTCCGTTCCAACCGCATCTTCTTCGCTGTTCGGCATCTCTCCACCGCAGAGCGGATACTTATTTCATGGAAATGAAGGTTGGAGAGCGACCCTCTCTTTCTTCGCAGACTTTTTAGTGCTCACTCACTCTCACACCACTCAGCGCTGCTCTCTCCTCCTCCTCCTCCTCCTCCTCCCCCCTGTGCCTCGCTCAGTCCTCCGGGTGTCGTGTTTCGCTCGCTCCCTTCTGCCTGGAGCCCCGCCCACACTGACGGGAGACAAGAGGGATGGGGAGGGGGGATAACGTCGCGAGTCACGCCCACTTACCACGAGCCGGGGCCCGCGCTGGCGTCACCGCTGCACGCGGCGTTGCCAGGGAGACCGTCACAGCGCGTGCTGACATCATATCCGAATCCTACGAATGGTGAGAGGCGCGAGAGCTCAGTGTCCATGTGCGTCAGTCAGGGATAATTAGACCTTTTCATTTCAGGATAATTACACTTGTTAAACTAGCAAAATTACATAAGAGCGTCAGGAGGTGATTAATACTGAAATCAGGAGAATTAAACTAACCGTTGCTGAACATTTCAAGTAAAACTTCTGCACTTGAAATTATTATAATTTTTTTTACGTTTGACTATTTCCTGTTTGTGTAAAATGTAAATTTAGATTAAACTTTTTGTGATTGTTCACATCAAATTGCATCATGGTAAGTTTGTGAAATGAAAAATTGGTTTGATCCTAACTTTCATTTTGTGACTCAGATCAGACCCGTTGAAAACACTTTGAATCATAAACCTTTCAAAACATGTTTATGATCACAGATTTTGACATTTTCAGTGAAGAAGCGGTTTCTGATGCACAAAAATGTTACTATTTCTGTAGAATTTCTGTCTTTTTCAATATTTCTGAACATGTTAATGTGGTTAGGCCTATATGATTGAAATGACTTTTCACCTGGTCTTACCGAGACCTGCAGCTGACCCAGGTTGTGAGTCTGCATATTCTACATGAATAAAGTGCCCTGACATGATGACATCTAGTCGTGTAATTTGTAAAACTGTCCCACTTGATCAGATGTTCAGCATGACCTGTTTGACTGAGAGGGCTGGGGTTAAGCTCAGACTTGTTTCCTGTCACCTCGAACACACCGACCTCCTGCTTCCTCTTGAGCTGATAGTGAAAGGGTGAGGCGTCAAACGTGGGATGTGAAGTGCATCTCCTTTTTACCCACCTCATACCCTGGCACCTGTTTGCACAGGATGGAGGCTCAGTGTGTGTTTTGGGGCATTTTTGACCGCACAGTTACATCAGCGACACACACCACTGCCCTGCCTTGTCAACAGGATAAGACAGTGGTAGTAAAACAAAGTAAACAAAGTCCCCTGACAGCAACAGCAGCAGCGTCCCTGTGGTGTGATTTACAAACAGGATTTCTCCTCCCCTCGCTGCTCATTCTTTGAAAGACACGGGAAACCAACTCTGCTCTGCCTGATAAGAAACCTAACTGAAAAAAAAACAATAAATGTGTAAGTTGATTCTTTTCCTTGTCCTAGTCTCGTGTCTTCTTGAGAAGCAGGAAGACAACATGTGGACAGACCTGGATGGCATTTTCTCACACTTTAGTTGACAATGGGCAATTAGCTTTGAATAAAAGCTTTGCACTTTTCCTTTTTCTTGCCGCTGCCTGTCGGATGTGTTGTAACTTGTTTTGGCATTGAAAACATACTTAAAATTTTCTGAAATCTGTATTTCTGTTGAAGGGTTCTTCCTTTATTCTAAGAACTACAAGGGGAAGAAGCTGAAGACAAAGGAAGATGAACATGTGACATGGAAAGAGAAATAAAAGTTAAATAAGAGATGTGTGGTGCTTTGTGGACAAATAGCTTCCCCTATTAGAAAACTGTGTGTGTGTGTGTGTGTGTGTGTGTGCGCGCCTGCAGGTGACTTGTGTGAGCACGCTCTATTGTAACTCAAGAGCAGGAGATGACATTTACAGAAAAATCTACAGCACAGTACATTCTGAACGCTGATAAACACAGAGCTTCACTCAACACCCCCTTCTCTCCTACCCTTGTTCTCCTCCTCCTCCTCCTCCTGCTTTCTCTCCCTCTTCTCTATTTGCAATGCTTTGTCATCTCCTTCCACATGATGTCCATCCATCCACCCTCCCTCCTTCACCCTCTCACCTCGTCTTTTCCTCCCCCTGCTGCACGCAGCCTCTGCCACCTCTCCATGCCTCCGTCTCCTTCCCTCCCTCACATCATCTCCCACCTCCTCTCCTCAGGTCATGCTTTACTTGATGGACTTGTGAACAGAGTTGGCTGCTCGGTCTAAAGACTTTTTAAATCTCGGTAAATGTGTTCATTTATAGTTTGTGATTTTAGCCTTAATCAGACATGAATGAGACCTTATTATCTTCTTTTAATTAGACTCAAAAGAAAAACGGCTTGTTTGTCCTTCAATTAACACTGATACTTTTTTGTTGTTGTAGCTTTTTCCTTTTTGAACAGATGTGAACCTTTTCAGAACATTCATCCCAATGAGTTCATAATTCAGACTAATTAGGAGGCATTCACATTAAAGAGGTTTTTTTTTTTAAAGAGGCCCTTCCATTGAAAACTGTTTTTCTGAGGTTTCTGTTGAATATTTTAGCTCCACAGGTGTTCTTACCTTCATAGTGGGTGTGAAAACAGGTCAACAACTTCTCTTTCAGTTTTAATCTCTCAAACTACGCAGGTGGCGATAACACCCGAGTTCTCCTGAGTCCGAACGGCCTGTATCTGTTTCGTCACAACTCCTTTGTTTGTTAGTATTCGGCAGCTCCCACAGTTGAAACCACACCTAGCATGCTGCTGGCTAAAAGCTGTAGCATAACGTAGCAAAGAGAAAGACACGACGTCTGATGTTGCCATGCGCAGTGGGGTAGGAAACAGTATTCTTTGCTCTCATAGGCTAGTTTGTTAGCCAATCTGAGTCCAGCAAATTCGAATAATGAATATAAATGAGCTGCTGACGAAGCCTGATGGAAGGAGCCTGAACCACCCGAATTTTAATGCAGACAGATTGAAAGGTCTGTTAATCAGTGTTTTCTGACGTTTTTTAGATATAAAATGTTTCATATTACTGGTTAATACTTAAGAAATAACCACAAAGTCCTGAAATGTGTATGAAATGGCCTTTTTAAAAAAAAGGCTTTGTTTAAAATTGCAACTTGGATGATAAGGTTCCTTTAGAAAATTTTGACTTCTGCCATTATACTTGGAAAAATATTGAAACAAAGGAAACTTTTGTCAACAGTATCCTTGTTTATTTTGTAACTTGTACTTTAGGCTATCTAAAAATATTCCCTTAAATTTAAATTCAAAAACAGTGTCATTTTGTTTGTTCATCCAAGAAGGACCTCAGAGACACGAGACACCAGTTAAAGATGCTCATTAGATGTTTACGGTTGCATTATCATCACGTATTATTAGTAAACCCAACATTATTAATGTTAAAAGATATTTAAAGTTATGGTGATACTCGTATTTTGACTCAGACGATGTGTATAGGGAAGAACTTGCTCATTTAAGCAAAGCGATGCAAACACAATCACAGATTCTATATGAATCATTCAGGAGTAAAACAGTCAAAAACTCATCTGCTTGAAAGAAATCAAAAAGAAAAACAAACTGTCTGACTCAAATGTGCAATAAATATATAATTCCACGTGAAAATAATTCACAATGAAAACTCAAACCCTGTAAAATTAGAAATTTAAACACATTTTGATACTTTAATATGTGAAATATCAATAAAAATGTGATAAAATGAGGCCATTGATGTTGAAGCTAAAATCCTATTTTAAACACGAAAAACCAAAAAGCCATTGAAAAATATATGTTAACTTGCATTTCTTTAAATCATCATTTGATTAGTTTATCTGTATTTTAATCTAAAAACAAATATCTGCTTTGCAGATATTTTGGTTGTTTTTATTAGTTTTTTTTTTTACAGTGTAACAAAATTTTGCTTGAACGTAGTTCTATATCTTATGACTTATTTTCTAAAACTCCAAAAATTGTTTCAAATTACATTTTTAGATAGAAAATTATTGATAGTTTTATGCACAAATGCCCCGTTCACATTGTTTCACGAGCTACTGAAACAGCACTCCAGTGGTGACACATTTGTTAAACAAAACAAATGATGTGTGAAAAGTCGTGATGTTTTTGTCAGCATGGAGGAAGAAGTTTCTCCACATTCATAGTGACCGTTTCTCTTATTATTTATTTACATCAAATTCAAATTTTCAGCCCTTTGATTAGAATCCTGGAAGTGAACTTTGACAAACGTATCACAGTAGAGCCTTGTGTTTTTGGTTCCACATCATCTGTAACTCTCCGTATCTCCTATCCCGCCCCTTTTTAACCCCCCCAACCCTTCACACACCCCCAGCTTTATGTGACCCTGTCCGTTCCTAATCAGAATGACAGACAGACGCTCTGCAGAGAAAGACGAAAATAATGAAAAGGGAGAGCTGAGATATTGTCACCATGAACACTCGCAGTTGAGAGGGTGTGAACATCCCTGAACGTCTTTTCCTGTGTATTCAAACCCTTCCCCACTCCTCCTCCTCATCTCCCCTCTTCGTCTCTGATGAGTGAAGTGATACGTCATCCAAAGTAAGAACAGCTGTCATGGCTGAGATCTGCGCCAGGCATGTACAAATCGACAGATTTTAGGGTATAATTACTGTGAAACCTCAACATGCTTTTTTTAAATGAACGTCAGTGTTGCAACAGAGTAGCAGACCATCCTGTCAGCGCTAACACACCCTGGTTTCCTCTGGATTGAGGATCTACAACACAGATGGCTTGAGTCTGTGTAATTACCATGGACAATGGGTGTGGTAACCCACTAACCATTACCACCACAAACAGCATGGACACACAAACATACACATCTACACATGTGTATGTTGTGTATACATGCAGAACCTGATTTCAGCAACCAGTAGAAGCCGACTGGGATTATAAATCCTGGTCGGGGCGTTGAACATCCAGCAGAGGTGTAATACAGTATGTACATGTGATGATTCACACTACTGCTGAAGGGAGTGAAAGCACTGACAAACATGCTCACTTCCTCCTTTAATTCTTCTCTATTTGCCAAAGTATCTTTGACTCGACTTCCAGGTAATTAACTGACACGTCCAACTTCAGATAAATTTATCCAAAACATCCGCAAGGTTTAATCCTAAAAGCCTTCATAAATAGAACCGACCAGAACAGATAAGAAATGTGTCTCTGAGGTTACAGTAAACCGGAAGAATAGGCTGCTGGACTAAAAGGCATGGAGGGTTAGAACAGACCAGATAAAAGAGAAAAAGCCAGCAGCAGAAGGACAACAAGTGCAGCAGGGTGGCGGTTAATACTCCGCCTACTCACACGGCAACCTCATCACTTTGAAACGGCAAGAGCAAGAAAAGACAGAGAGGGAGAGACGAGAAAAAGAGAGCTGTGGAGAACAGGCAGTGGGAGAGGGAGACAGAATAAGGGAGTCAATGGGTTCTTTGTCTTCAGGGAACTTGTTTATTTTCAAGCTTGCAAGTCCAACAGTTGAAGGCACAGCCACACATCACTCACTGTCTTTTTGTCCCTGGTTTTCACTTTCAGCAAACTGCTGATGGAAATACACAAAAAATTCAGCAATTTCCTAAATGTTTGTTACAATCTTGAGGTTCCTCTCATACCTTCAAAGGAAGCCAGACGTTTTATAATCTTTCAACGTGATCTTGGGCAAATTTTTTCTGTTGATTTCTTAATCATTTTACAACCCAGTCCAGACTGTTTGTTATATCTAAAGATAATTTGAAGAATGTATTGTCAAAAATATGTAACAATAGCATTTTAAAATAGCCAAGCTAAGTATAAAATACACAAATTATCAGTAATATACCAATAAAATGATACTTATACATGAAAATATACTAATAACAATTAAAATTAAAATAAGAAAAGTTAAAACAATTTATAAATATAAAAAAAACAATTGAATTGGAATATGTTACTAATCAACTGAACTGACTCTGGATTTTTAAGGTGGACTGGATGTGTTGCTTTTTTTTTTAAAAATGTAGACATTTCTTTTGTTGTGAATTTGGTGCCATATAAATAAACTAAATTAAATGTATTTTTTTTGTAGCTTTAACTAAATAAATTGAAACAAACTCTTAGCAAAGTGTTTAAAGATGTCGTTTAAACAAGGTTGTCTGTTTGAACTTGTTTTTTTAATTGAAAGAGTCAGTCAGTAGCATTGGTCTAGTCGCTCTGAAAATCGTTCACGTACAAGGACTGCACTGTCAAATGTCCAAATCAAAAACCTTCAGAAGTCTGAAAAACAATCAGTCAAGACCATTTTTATAAATTATTAAATTTATTTCCTCACTGGCAGCAAAATCTAAAGAAATGAAGAGTGGTTACAGATTTTTGCACAGTACTGTTTGCATGCAAATCCAGAAAATGGGACAAGTGACAGACCTGATTTGTGAAGGTAAATCCAGTTTTGCATGTCTGTAAACTTTTGTCAC
This sequence comes from Pachypanchax playfairii, assembly GCA_006937955.1. Taxonomy (NCBI): domain Eukaryota; kingdom Metazoa; phylum Chordata; class Actinopteri; order Cyprinodontiformes; family Aplocheilidae; genus Pachypanchax; species Pachypanchax playfairii. Next base: position 2,276,624 of record SSNP01000033.1, read on the forward strand.
TCATCCTTGTTACTTGTAGCCACCAGGCTAAATAAAGCTTATCACCACACAATGCAAATCTTATACAAATGCATCCAGGCTCAAAGATTTTCAGCAACTTTCTGCCATGTAGCTTGCTAGCAAGCTAACAATCTGCCTTTTTAGAAGTCATCATGAGTTAGATCTGTTTTACGTGAAAATGCTAATTTTATAGCTGCAAGTTTGAAAGACTTGCAGGAATCCCGGTTCCTGTCAGGAAACAAGTGTTTAACCCCAGTTTTAGTTCCAGTTTATGAGTTCTGTGTCAAAAGTCTATAATCCTTCAAACTTCCTTTTGCTCCCATTTTAGATGAATGAATCCTTGTGATCAGATTTTAATTACAGACTTTCCCGATTTTGTAGCTAATGTATAAAACAGAAGGAAAAAAAACAGGCTAATCAAGTTTAACCATCGACAACTTACCTGTGACTTCACCCCAAAACTAAATAAATAAAATGATTTATTCAGTTCATGCGAGTTTTACTGACTTTTGGTAGAATTCTTTCGCGGCTTCAGCACATGGAACGGTAAGAAGATCATATCATTAGAGGGCAGGAAAGACGGAGAAGGAGGATGATCAACAGGAGGACTGACACTGTAAGGTCCAACTATAAGAAGCTTGACAAGAAAGGTGCTTGATGTTAGTGAAATATATTTATACATGAAGAGACATTTAAAAATGTGTCCGTCAGCTCCAGATTCAGATCCTCAGATTCAGCACCACTTCAAGAAAACTCATTGTGACTTACTATTTTCATCCAAGAGGCACTAGACAGAGAAACCATGCTCTCTTTCTGCTGGATTACCATGGCAATGAGGGAGCTATTCAAGAACAAAAAGCTCTTTTTGCAGTGGGTAAAGTATGGAAAAAACAAGCGTCCAGTAACCATATGAAAGAGGGGTGGTGGGAGTTGGAAAGAGAGGGTAATGTTAGACGGCACACAGACGGACATGCACTGTGTCCAGTTTGTGATATATATATATATATTTATATGTACAGTACAATGAGAGAAAGAAGAATAAAAGATAATTTAGCTGAGACGTGACATTGATGGATTTTAGAGAAGGACCGAGCGAGGAGAGAAGAAGAATGAGAAGGGAGACATGAGTGAGGAAGGACGGGTGTTAAGGAAGGTGCAGGTGTCATGCAGGAGAGGAGACAGAGGTATGCCTGGCTGTGTGACAGCAGCTATATTGAGCCCAGCGTGTGTGTTGACACTGTCTCCTGTATCTCACTGAGGAACAAACTCTTCCTATTGGCACAGCACAGAGCTTCCTCTTCCCTTCTTCACTCCTCTCCACCCCTCAGTGAGCAAAGTGCAATCTCCCTGTCTCCACACATCCCTTTATCTTCATCTCACAGTGCATCTCACTCTCTCTATCAGCTGTTTCCACCCAGTCTAATCACCTTAAATGACTTAACTTGGTGGATCTTCCTCCTCATTCTGCATCAGCTCAATTCACTTATGCTTTATTTGCATGAATGGCAGACTAATAATCAAAGCAGCAACTCAATACTCAGCAAAGCAAAGACCTTTGCTGGGATTTATTTATCTGTGTAAGATGTTTCTTTCACTGTCAATGTCAAAGTAACAGGGCCAGAAAGAGAAATTAACCAATAAACTAAAAATATTTAGAAAATAGAACTAATTATGTGCAACAAAACTTTTTTCTGTTCATGCAAAACTTAATACAACAACAAAAATCATGTTTATCCAGCTGTGTAACAGTGATCTGTGTATCATTCAGGCATAATAAAACCCAAACAAAAAGAAAGAGCCAGTGATTTAACTGTATTTCATAACTTTGGGTAGATTTTTGCTAGCAGTCTGTCACAAATATAAAATATGCTCCTATTTCACTAGTTGAAAATGTGTGAATTCCTTAAAGAATTTACCCAAAACTCATGAAGTAGGTTGATTAATTGCATTATGACACATCCCTAAGGTTTTTGTTGCTATTTCTCAGTTACTTTGAGAATAAAACTTTTGAGTTTTTCTTATTTTTTTACCTGAAATGATCAACAGTCAACGTACCTCCATATTTTAAAAAGTTCTTCAGAAATCCTGAAAAACAGATTCTTGATTATTATTGTTGAGGTAAGAATGACAGATTCTGATTTCTGAAAACCAGAAAAAAACTTACAAAACTAGAAAAAAAACTAATGTATTCTTCATCTTTAACCTCTATATGTTATAAATATTCCTCTTGCCTCATCTCATTCATCAGTTTATGTGAAGGCAGGTGCAGGATTAGAATGGGTTCGTTCCCTGTCTTATGTTTGTACGTGTGATTTATGTTGTACTGTAATTGTGGAGGAGTTATAGGTCACAGTAACAGCTTCCGTTGACACCACCCCCAAGTCATCCTCACACTGGACTAATTTGGGGTCACTCAGATTGGATCACCTAGTTGAATCTGTCCAAAAGCCATCCAAGCCCCCCCCCCCATACATGCTCATCACATTCAGAGAATAGCCATGAGCTTACGACAGATGCTCATGATGCAGCCACATAACACCCAGAGATCTGTTTCCAGCATGCTTTCACATGTTTGGCTGTGAGGTGGGAGGCTGCAGCAGATGACCATTAACAGCACATCCATACACTCCAAGTGTCATTTAGGGACATGCTTTTAGGCTTAAGGGGTCATTTATTCCTTTTCTTACATGAACAGCAGTCAGAACAATGTCAGGTATCTATCTATCTATCTATCTATCTATCTATCTATCTATCTATCTATCTATCTATCTATCTATCTATCTATCTATCTATCTATCTATCTATCTATCTATCTATCTATCTATCTATCTATCTATCTATCAATCAGGATACGGTTACCCTACTGTCTTCTGTGGGTAACAAACTGACCACTGACTCCACACAACCCAACCAAAAAAAAAAAATAGAACTATATCTTTAAAAACTAAAATGTGCACTAGTCCAAAAAGACTGTATTTATAACACACTTTGAGAAGTTTCTCCAGCTTGTAAACACTCCCACCAGCCCTTATTTCATTCAGAGAACAATTCTGTAAAATCTGTCTCCTTGGCTGATACCTTCAGTGCCCTCCTTCATCATCAGCTGGGCATGGAGACAGCAGGCCTGTAGGTGGTTCAGCTATGTGTCATGCATTACATGCCAGTGCAGGGGAGGAGGACTGACACAGAGCATGTGTTACACTTGCTCAGTTTGATGTGCTCTGCCCTCACACAGGCTCCACTGTGGGTGGCATAGCTATGTGTCATAATCACCATCATTCTTCGCTTTGTCGGATTTCTCCACATATGTGTGTGTGTGTGATTGTTTTTGTGATGCTATACCGTACGTCCCTTTTGTGGAGGCACCGTGCAGGAGTGGGCTCATTCACAGTGTGGGAGCTGCTGTTATACAGTGGCATTGATTCATTTTTTCTGACCCATGTGTGTGCCGTTGTGACGGCTCATGTTTTACATCATGCATGTCCTAAACTGATTATTTGCAGGCGGCTCTCTGCTGGGATCTGTGATGTCTGCAGTGTTTGTGTTGTGCAGATCATTGGTGGGTTCAGACAAACCAACAAAACACACTTTGCAAGAAAAAAAAAAAAAGTTGTAATCAGTTTCTGTCTTTTTCAGTGGATACAGGATGAAATATGTTTCATTTTTTTGTTGAAGATGGTAAAATTGGCAAGAATTTTAGGTCCAAAATCAATGATAATTGGTGAAGAAAGACTATATGGAAATTATACTTAAAATTGTGGCTATCTTAGTGCTCACATTGTTTGGTATAAGTTATCTCATGTTATTAAGTCCTCTTTTCTTTGTGGCTAACTGGTTGTGGAAAGCATATCAATTAACTCGTAGATTCAGGTGTATCAAGTACTCATGCACAGCCGGATTCAGTGTCTCTGTTGGACGCTGAGCCTAATCTTGCTGGTGTTCTTCTGAGATCCCTTCTAACAACAGATGGAAAGGAGGACACATGAGAAAACATCACTGAGGGCAAACTGCTGCCTGTATGTTTAATCTTGATGTTTATACCAACTAGAGGTAAACCAGGTACATGCCCTGCAAACAGCCATAAGCGTCTCAGTCCAGCAGCTTTTGGATTAAGTTGGATAAAGATTTGATTTCATACTCATAAGATTATTAGACTAACTCTTACATCTTATTCATAAGGGAAACGTCTTAATTTTCCTGTAGAATTATTAACAGATCAGATATGTTGTTCTTTGGTTAATGACCAAAGAGCTGCAGAACCAATTATGTGTCTGTTAACTGCACTAGCTGATTAAAATTAAATGCTAAACACAGACATGTTTTTTTAATTGACTCTAATGCTGATTTAAAACAGTTCAGAGCTTATAAAGTGGATTTCTGTGAAAACAATATCACAGAAAACTCTGAACATCCTTAGTTTGGAGAAACAGCTAACAGCAGAGTTAGCTAAAACATTTCGGATATCAAGATACTTTAAAGCAGTACTAAATAACTTTTAAAACTTTAAGCTACTGTTTTGAAACTTGTCTAAGTGAATACTCACCAAAAAACATGTTCAGCTTCATATTAGACACTCTGGAAGCCTCTGGTCCTCCTATATTACGCATAATAACTTAAGTAATTCAGGTCACAGCCTTCCCAGATTTTACTATATAAAAGCCCTCTGGGTCCTTATCGGCCATTGTTGGGTCCTTCTCCTCTGGGTGTGTCCAAACATTTGCCTGTCGCTCTGAAAATGCAAAGAAAATAAAAATAACATCATATTTAGTGTTCCTGTCCTGGGAGGATTTATTTGATAGGTAAAATGTATTTATGGAAAAATATAGAAACAAAAATAAATGATAAATCTGTTTTTTGAAGTCAAGACTATGGAATGGCACACGTGCAGAAGGAATCTGTAGCACATCTCAACAGGGAGCATATTTAAACAGAACACCAGTTCCAGCAATGACCGTCTGAGACACGGCTACAGAGAAGTTATTTAGTACTGATTGGGGTTCTTTCAAGCACAGTTTTAAACACCTCAGTTCCTCATTAAACTCTTATTCTGACACAAATATGATACATTCCAGTAGGAAGTATTGTATTCTGAATTGGAAGTTTCAGTTTACCGGCTCCACCACTGATTTCCTCTTAAAATAACCACAGAATTCTGTGTAATGTGAAATTTGCTGCAGGCCAGAAACAGAAGCTGGAAACTCTCTAAAATTCCCTCATAGCTTGTTCCAGTACAAGTTTTAAATCTCGTCCTCTTCATGTAAACAAATGGGAGATTATCTTTGTTAAAAAATACAAATTTCCTTTAGGCATTATTGCTTCAATAAGTTCTCACCTTGCAGTTAAAAGTTCAAATATTAACATTCATCAAACGTTTCTCATACCTGTAATTATTTATTTAATGCTAAAAAGCACCATGAAATTAGCTTGGACTTACCAACTCAGCTCCAAAAATACAACATGGCAGCACCTGTAAACAGGATATTTCAGCTTCTCTCTAATTTTTCAGACTTCTGTAATTATTTCTACTCGCTTCATAAAAAACCTCCCATTTCCTAATAAAATCAAGCACTTTGAACACTACATGTGCTCTGACATGCTGTTTTTCTTTGAGTGCAGAATAAAATCTATCACACCATCGCGAATAACTCCGTGTTAAATCTGAGCTTGTCTGGCTGGTGTTACTGTCAACTAAAAGCACTTCATTCAGAACTAAACTTCGTATTACCGCTGAGCATAAAAGCTGACTTGACCTTTTTAGCTTTCTCACTTAAGGTCCATTTACTTTTCCGAGAGATTCTCTTGAGCTCCTTAGCAAGATGGAGCAATACAAACAGTTTCACCTCTGAGTGTGTCGTCAGACTGATGTGAGTGGAATGTAAAAACTCTAAAGGGACTGAGGGGAGCTGTACTGAGAGGAGGTATATGGGGGTTTTGGGAGGGGGACAGTGCAGACTTGAGATGTGTCATTCATGGAGGTGGATGTTCCACCATTCATTCACTTCTGTGTGTTCAGGCATTCACAAAAGTGGCGTGATGAAGAAACGGAGGAGGCTCTAAACTACTGTGGCATCCTTATCTCTCTCAGGACTCTCTGATGTTAATACCCGTGAAGTGTCGGCATCCTGCCCTCATCCAAGCTGTTGGCAGTTTAATAACAGGGTGAAAGGGGATGACGGATAAAATGAGCAGTCACACGACTTATCCTGATTATCCTGAAACTAATCAGGATATTATCACTGATTTATCCTAAAACAATAAACTGAAAACAATGAAAAGATGTCAGAAAAAACAAAACAGACCAAAGCAGAATATTCTGAACATTCATCAGACTTTAAATTTCAGGAAGTAACTCTGGTTTTTGTTCTTATTGTACCATAACACATACATCTTAAAGTGACTGAATAACAAAGCCACTGACAAGACAAGGCCAAGTGTCTTTGATCTATTCAAAGACGTTTCTCAAATAAAACTGACTCATTATGTATTTTCAAGACTTTAATTTTTTCTTCCTTTCCTTTTGCTGCGATGAAAAGATTTCAGCTGAAATTTAACTTGTTCACAGTTTCTGCAAAAGGGAGAAAAACAAGCTTTAGTCAAAAGGACCACAAACACGGACAATGTATTTGTATTATCCTCCCAAAACTAGAATTTATATATATGTATGTATTTATACTTCCAGTAAAACTGCAGAAGGACTTTCTTTTTCAAAAGTCTTACGTTTTCTTGTGAGAATTTTTTTTTTTTTTTACACGGATGACAAATATTTGTAAAGAATGAAATCAAACTGAAAAGGAGAAGAATTTTTCTTTTTGTCCGTGTTTCATTGATTTGGTCTTTAAAATGAAACACCACATAAAAAAGATGGAAGTATGTAGTCCTCCATCCAAAAGGCTTCATAAAAATGAACTTAAAGTCCTTAAAGTAAAAACAGAATCAAACTTTTGGCAGTTTTTAAACTTTACTATTTGTTTTAGAGAGTACAAAAAGGAATTCATTATTGTAGCTGTGAAGCTCATTTAAATTAGTTTATATTGTTATATAATTATGTTGTTATCTGAGTGTAAAAATGATCATTTATTTAAATAGTTTAGTAAAAATGTTAAAAAATAGGGAGTAATTGAGAGTTTTACATCCAAAGATGCTTCTTTTGTCCAATCAATCACCCACATCTCAAAATTATCACAGAAATAATGAACGATTTCAAACAACCGTAAACATTCAGTCTGTGATACTCAGAAACTGAGTTTCTAAATTCACACTCAGAAGTAAAACATTTACAGCTGAACATCAGGAGAGTAATTAAGGAAATAAACTTCATTTCTTATTTTACTGACTTGAAAAGATTAAATATTAAAGTCTTAGAAATATTTATTTAATTACATGCTAGAAGTAAAACCAAAGGTCAGATTAAATATTAATTTGATTACATGTAAAAATGTGAATGCAGGACAATGAGAAATTTTCTTTGTAGTGTTTGATCGTGACTTTAAAGAGGCAGCAGTCAAAAAATAAAAAAGTACACGTACACACACACAAGTGTGTTTTGTTATCCTTATGGGGACCGTCCATTGACTTCCATTGATTTTAGTAACTAGATTTATACCTAACCCAAACCCTTTTCCTAACCTTAATCATTACTGATCTATAACTAACCCTAAGACTAACTAAAACTCTATTCACACCATACCTATAAACCTAACCCCTAACCCTAAAAAGGGGAGTCCCCCTCATGGGGACCAGGCTTCGGTCCCCACAAGAACCCTCGGACCCCAGAAAGATAGTAAAAGTCAGGAAACGGGTCCCCAGGAGGTCAGAAATACAAACCCACACACACACACACACACACATCGATGAAGCCTAAATCCTTTATCAACACAAACGTAACCTCTAATTAGGGATGCACCGATATGTACTTGACGTATTGGTTAGTTAACTGATGTCATGAATTGCTACTTAAAATGTGGAAACTGCAATAATTTCACAGAAAATGTTGATTTTTCACTTGAAATTTTAGTTTTGTGGTCATTTTTGCTAATATTTTACTTTTTATGTCATTCATCATCATTTGTTGTAACAAAGACAGAAGAAAATAAAATCTGTCTTCCAATTCATTGCATTTTTTTTAGAAGTATCGGCATTGGTTCTCGATATCGAAAAGTATAGATCCAAGTATCGGTATCGTACCGTTTTTAATAAAATATCGTTGCATCCCTACCTCTAACATAACGAACAAGTTTGTGCTTCAGTAAAACTCTCGATCCGTCGATCCACAGCTCAAACTGTAGGACATCTGATCCTGAACTCCCTCACAAACCATCAGCTTGTTTCTGTTATTGATGCCACTGACACAATGAAGCACCGTTAGAAGTAAGTTTCACCTTTACTGGATCTCGTCCAAGTCCAGTGAAATTACTGCTGTGTTAACTGACTCCACATCTTAATAAGATATGCTGATCTCCAGTTACCGGCCTCGTGGTTTTAAAAAGTCACGGAGAATGACTTTACAAGGGTCGTATTTAATGCTCTGATAACAAAATGCAGCAACTTTATGAAGCCCAAGTGGCACAATAATAACATTTTCTCTGTGATCTAAAAATTCTCTGGAGATATTGTGACATTTGGGTTCAGTGTTGTTACATAGCAACAACACTTGTTCTAAAAAAAAAAAAAAAGGTATTTTACGGATCTAATTTTCAAAAGAAAAAAAGTCACGTTTACTTTAAAATTAGTCTGAGAATGTCACTGAGCTAAGGAAGGAACTTTTTGAATCTTCTTTTGTTTTAGATCTCAGAAGAAAGTTTAAAAGCAACAAGTCCAAGTTTCTTTAATTCTGGAAGGTTCTGTAGATGTACTAATTAAAGCAAACTAATAAAGACTGTTACAAACAAATGAGTTGTTACAACATCTAATTTCTATTTGAGAATTAATAAAATATGATTGAATTAAATTAAATTGTAATTATAACATAAAGATTTGGTCATTATTGGCCTCATTTTCTTAAATTAAAGCATAACTCAAGGGATGAATGGGTTTTTTTTTTCAGGAAAGCATGAACAACATTATAACAAGGTCAGATAATTGTTGCAAAATTATTCTACTAAATATAAATAAGTGGTTTAATGGGCCTAACTACAAATTAGTCTTAGATGAGATTTGAACACACATTAATGGGTTGTTAGATCTCATACCACTACAACACATTCGAGTTTAGAGGATATTAAGCAATAAATAAAGATAATTTTTCGAAAAATTAGCAGATTTTTAAGTGGAAATGCAAAATGGAGTACAAGTTAATGAGCATCACACCAACACTTCGTTTCAGTGATGAGCTGTGACATAAATGAATATTTCCTTCTGGAGATATAAATATGTTTTGCAGATTTCTCCAAGATGTCAACATTTTGAAAAAGAACAAACATTACAGAACAATGCGACGACACAGCAACGCGGATCCATCTGAGTCACCCTGGTGATAGGGTCACATGCTCTCTCCTCTGCCGTCTGTGACTCAACTCAGAGGTGGGTGTCTGAAAGCTGTCACACTTACACACTCCAGCATCCTACCTAATCATCCACCTACTGTGCCACACAGCGGGGGGGAGCAGGAGACAGACTGAAGGAGAGCCAGTTAACAAGAGAGGGAGAACGATGAGCTGGAAGAGGAGAAGGAGGAAGACAGCAAAACAGTTCAGAGAGGAGACAAACACATGCACCTCTGCATGAGGATGAGACAAAATGTTTGTCAATTAGCAGATGTCCCCATTACTCATCTGAGAGAATTAAAATGGAGGGCGAGCTGGAGATGAAGTAACTCCATTACTCCTCCACACCTACATGTGTGCAGGGTGAGAACTTGTTTTCGCAGCGTGGAGACACACTGCAGCCCTCGACTTCATGAGCATCAACAACACAGTCTCAGTTTTTATTTTATTTTCATTAGTTTTCACCCAAAAATGTTGAGCTGCTCCAGCTGTCGTTCTACAGAATTGTTTTTTTTTTCTGATGGTGGCGGCTTCCAGGTTGGGAAATTTTATAATTTTGAATCCTGAACTCAATATTTTCTTATTTTTTTTAATATAAAGAAGTTTATGAGCTAATTTTTTCAGCTTAAAACTGTCAGAAATGAGGACACGGAGGATAAAAAAAAATCAAATTTCTTCACAAAAATGAAGTTGGATATAATTAAAACTTCTCAGCTGCAGTGGATCAATTTTATATTTATCATTTGATTTTCTGTTCCGTGTTCTTGTGTTTTACTGTGAGTTTCTTTGGTTGATTTATGTTCTTGTAGTTTATGAACCCTGGAAGGCCTCAGTGTCCTTCCTTCACACTTTATCACCTGCTGCATATAATCAGCACACCTGTGTCCACGCATCAATCGTACCCCGCCTGTCGGACCTGCTGCCCGGCCTGTTTGTTTCCTTCACCTGACAGTCTGGATGTTCTGAAGTCAGATTCAGCAGAAAGCTCTTTGAACAGCCTCAGTATGGAGAAACAGATGTTAAGCTCTGACTAAATTTAAAGCTAACGGCTAGTCTGTGCAGTTTCCAAAGTTGCAGGGGCGTGTCTGGAAAATCTATGTTTGGGGGGCCAGGTAGGGGCACAGATTTCTAAAAGGGTGGAAACATGTAAATGGGCCTATAATCTTTAAAAAAATCTAGTTTTTACAGAATTATAGACCATTTATCATAATTTAAGTGGCTCCCATAAAAATCAGTCAAAGCACAATGTCAATGGTTCATTTTCATTAACCATTTTCTTTGATTATTGGAAAAGTATTGATTGAATTTGATTGTCTCAACTTGGGGGAGACATGCCCCTGCAAAGTTGATAGTTTTTTATTTTACATCATCACTTTCACACTTGATTGTTATTTATCTAAAAGCTTTTATTTATCTGCACATGCTAATAGTGGCAGTTTCAGCTAGCTGTAGCACTTCCAGAGCAACAGGCACATTCACCTGATCGGGCGTGTGTATGAACGTGAACAGTAAAGTTTTGTAGAACAGTGTGCAAATTAACTTTGTGGATTTAGTTATTAACCCACTTCAGTCTTAACTATGCTCAGACTAGCTGTGAGCTCAGAGCTCGTCAGTCAGATCACAAAATTCAACTTTATTTCTTCAACTTGAGTCAAATGACTTGTTCATAACTTTTCCACAGAACCCACTTTTATAAAATGGAATAATCCCATCTAAATCTAATCTTCACTGAAACCTGTACGTGTCTGAGAAAGCAGCACATTGTCATTTCAGAAGAAAAAATGTCAAAAATCTACGTTATGTTCATGGGTTTTATATTCTTGTTTTTTATTCTGATGGATTTGTTTGCGACGGTTAGTAAAAAAGAAAAGTAGGATCAAATTTTCAAAAGGTCTTTTTGCAACAAGTTCATTGAACATTTATGTAGGAATGAACTCAGTAAAATACCTGTAAATTATAAAGGAATACATCTAATCACCTGCAATGATCCTGAGCACAACTAAAATTAGAGCTAATAGACGGAGATACTAAAATAAAAGATTTCTGCAGGATTTGAAACGTTTTCCTGAATGGATCAGATTAACAAACTATTGTACTTGTAAATGAAATTTTACTCCATCCTGTTTCTTTTTGTGTCTTTTTGACACTATAAAAAGTGGAAAAAGTAAAATACCATGCATTAATATTTCAAATATCAGGAATTAATCATAGATTATGAGAAACTCAATGTAAAAACTGATGACAGGGAGAAGTTGTAGGTGTTTAACAAACTATTACATATTTGTTTCTACCTGCCATGGCTCAGAGATCTGGTCCATAACCTCTGATAGCAGAGATTACAGGTCTAACATCCCCCTCTTCTGGTTGGAGGGAGGAATGTCAAGGTTATGATACTGTATATTTCCTGTTTCCTGCCATGAGGTTTCTCTAAACCAAGTGAAACCTGTGGTTCAAGATGAAAACACGCTTAAAAATTAGAGCTCAACAGAAAAGAGTCAAAGAGGCGGGGAGGGGGTGTGTGGAGGGGGTGGCGTGTCATATGTACAGTTTTTGTCTCCTGTTTTATTTGGATGAATGAAACACTTTCAGTTACAAAAATGACTTAAAATGAACAACACTGTACAATGAACAAGCAGTTATTTTTCTTCCTTTTTTAACTTTTTGGTTTTCAAGATAAATACACTAAAAGTCTAAAGCTGCTACCACAGAGTGGGGGAGGGAGGGGTGGTGGTGGGGGGGGACGGATCACATGGCGGGAGACACAGAATGAGGGGTGACGTCAACACAACCTTACCTACTCGCACACACACAAATAAGGAAACACTGTTGCGACGGGGGAATTAAAGCGACATTAACTTAGATGTTGGCAAACAGAAAGGGGGCGGGGGGGAGGGGGGGGGGGGG
>SSNP01000033.1:2289363-2299563 GCA_006937955.1 Pachypanchax playfairii
GGGGGGGGGGGGGTGCTGTCAATAGAACAAGGGTTCTTTTTGTCTTTTACAACCAATACTCTGCAATACCCAGCAGTCTGCACACAACCACACACACACAGGTGTAACAGACTGGAGCCCTCCCTCTTTAACAGCAAGAATCCCCTTCCAGAGAAAAACTTCCCCTTACGAGTACACACACACACACACACACACACACACACACACACACACACACAGGTGTAGTCAAACATAAAGGTTTCGAGTCAGACGTTAGGGGTCAAACATTGGGGTTGATCAAATGAAAGAACAGAAGGGGGGGGGGGGTTAAGCAGAACTCTGGCAGCACGAGCAGAAAAAGACACAAACTTAAGAAGGATCTGAACAGCTACAAAGATACCAAGAGAAACTTCATTTTCATCATCATCATCATCATCGTGGTCATCATAATTATGAGAAGCTTAAGATTACTTTTTTTTTCCAATGACAAATACTTAAAAATATACATTTCATCATCATTATCTTAATTATTATTATTATTATTTCCCTTTGGATAGCTGAGGTTAATGCTTCAAAAACCGGCTCACTAGGTGACAAAGGAGGGCAGACAGGGAGGGGGTGAGTAGAGATGAGGTGGAGGCTTTGTGTTGAAAAGAGGATCAAGTTAGAGCTCTTTGGTTTTATTCTTTAACGTCTGACTTGCTTTGCTGTGTTGCTGCAGAACCTTTGGACTAAAGCTGTATTGTAGAAAAAGAGAAAGAAGAGAGAGGGATGTAGGAGAGGAAGAGCGTGTACGTGTGGATGAGAGTGGGTGGAGGAAGATGTAGCAGCCTTGTTGAGGGTTTGTTTGCTCTGCTCACTTTGCCTCTCGTTTTACAAAACAACAATAAAAACACGTTTTCCTCACGACTTTGGACACGGAATCGTCACATGGCTCCTGTTGTTTTAAAGGAATGGTATTTAAGAACCTCACTTGTTCCTGTGTGAACAGTCAGGTTTTTTTTTTGGCTTAGCTTAGCATTAAGACTGGAAACTAGAAGAGGAGTTAGACTTGTTCTACCTAGATGAGGCGGAAATTATGAATCACTGCTGATTCAAGTCATTTTGTTCAGTTCTAACATTTACCATCACTGATTTCACATTTTATTTACTTTCTTCTCTGCAACAACGTCTTGAAACGACCTTTGACACACTGATTCATATCTAATTTACTCTATATCTGGTTCGCCTGCCACTTTAAGCTTGATTTGTCATTTTGTATCGCCTCTTTGACGTTTCAGAGGTTTTTGTTGTTAATTAGTAATACTTTAATCTGATGTGACACATCGTGAGTCAAAGCAGAGCTGACTGCAGTGGTTTCAGTCACCTGTGAGTGGAGCTCGGCAGCTTCTGCTTCAGTCTGAAATGATGATTACAAAGTCACTCTGCTGCTACGTCCTGATTTCACGCTAAACTAGCATGAAACTTGTTCATTTTTTACTTTTGATCACACTTTGACATTGAATTACTCTAGAAACCATCTGCTTCATACACCTGCAACATGCTCATTTTTTGTGTTATATTTTGAAAATCATAATTAAATAAAAAACGAAACTCAAATACAAAAAAGGACACTAAATAAATCTAATAATTTATGAATTTAGATAGATAAAACTAAGTTTACTTGCTCCAGTCTTTATGCTAAGCTAACAATACGTTTGCTAACTGAACTTTAAGTAAGAAAGAAAACACGACCCTGTTTTTAAAGCTGCTGTCAGAAATCCAGCTGAACAAGATCGTTTGTATCTAACCAATTGTGTAAAGAAAACATAATGATAATTGCATAATTAGTGTAAGTGCAATTGAAGAATCAGGGTTTTTGGGAGTGTGCACGTGGTGCTGGATCCCACGGCAGGGCATTGACTTTGGTATCATTCACTTGAGGGGGGTATCCCCACCACAGAGTCCTGCACGTTGCACACAGTCCCTGAAACCCTGAGCTTCACAGCAGAACAACGTTCCGCCTCCACTTGTTACACAAGAGAGACAAAAAGAGCAAAACAAAAGAAAATGGACTCTCCGTGAGAATCCAGGTGTTCTGATTATGTGCACACCTCTCCCTCCAGCTTCCATGTTCCCAACACACACAAGTAACTGTCTGAATGTGTCACCTAGCAACCTCAAGGTCAGCTGTTCCCCGGTTCCCTGCCCTGTGGCGCTCCCTGATACATCAACAGGTCGACGTGCCCCCTCCTCGTCAGGCGAGAGGGAGGGGGCGGCTTTGGTGATAAATCTGCTCAGAGGCACAAACTTTAAAGCTTTTTAAAGCTGATAAACGAGATCTAGATTTGATCTTCGGTGTGTGCCAAACAGCTGCGTGAAGACCAGAGTCCATGTTGGACAGGGAGGAAGCGGTGAGGGTCAGATGTGAGGAGAGGGCTGTGTTTAAAGCTCGACAAAGAAAGCAGGTTGTGTTTCGGGGGTGGGTGGGTGGGGGGGCAACAGCATGTGTAGGCGCGTGCGTGCTGACTGAAACCAGTACAAGATTTTTAACCTTAAAATTAATCTGATAATAGCAATCTATTTCCAAATTTCATCGTTACGGCGTCTGAGCTGAAACACACACTCCGACTGCACACAACCCCCCCCCCCTCAGATCCCCACACGAGCCCCGCCTTTAAAAGCATTCATCTATTTGGTTTATCATCAAAGAATATGAGGTATATGATGAACTATCTCTCTTTTACATCCTACAGTGGATGAAGAAATCTTTTAAAACCAACTCACAGCAAAGTGGAAACAAAAAACAACAACAAAAATAATAACAGAGACAAAACAAGGACGAGGGTGATTCACAGCTTCAAAATCCCCCTCGTTTACCCTCTTCCTTTATCTCTATCATGTAAAAACACTCGCCCCTGTCCAACTTCTGTTTTGTTTTTGGTTTGTGTGGCTGTAAAGCTTTCAGAGTATTCTCACTTTAGAGAATATTTAGATAAGAGAAGTAGCACTGCGCCTCATAATGTGACTCAGGCAGGAATCGTATTCATGCTTTCTTATCTAAAAACTCAACTTCACCTTTGTCAAATTACCAAAAAAAAAAAGACAAAAATAACAAGGAAAGTGTGTGCGAACAGAAAAACCGCCATCTCAAAATCATCTGTCCTTGAAAAGTCCAGCAAATCATGAGGTCTTCCGTTTCCTTCACGACCGCCCTGTCGCGTTATTTAAAAACCATTGGATGCATTTCTGGTAATAACAAAAAAGTAAACAAGGACCTTCAGCAGGGGGTGAAAAGCAAGAAAATTCCTTACAAATACATTAGAAAAACATGGAAAAAAAATCCAGCTCTAGAAATAAATTAGCAAATAAATAGCAAGACAAATAAGATAAAGCCAATAAATCAAGTCTACCCTGAATAAATAGTACAATCAAAAGTCTAAATGATTGAAAACGAGAAGTAAAAAAAAAAGTTTAAAGAGAGATAGTTAAAATTTTTGGTCTAAAATCAAGTTATCATCATCAATGTTTTAAGGATTTTTTTTTTTCTCAGAGTCTTTTTTTTTGTACGTTTTTTTTTCTTTTCTTTTCAATACATTAGCGATAAGTAAGCAGTAGAACATAGATCTTTTTTCTACAAAATCTATAGAAGCACTAACAGATACATTCCGTCTAAGAGTCAATGTGGAGACAAGGTTTCACCTTTAAGGTGCAAGCCCCGCCCACATCTAAAGCTTGGAAACGATTCTCTTGTGTCGACTGTTTGCCTGCTGAGGATCAAACCAAATAT
The DNA here is from genome assembly GCA_006937955.1 of Pachypanchax playfairii. Classification (NCBI taxonomy): domain Eukaryota; kingdom Metazoa; phylum Chordata; class Actinopteri; order Cyprinodontiformes; family Aplocheilidae; genus Pachypanchax; species Pachypanchax playfairii. The sequence goes on from SSNP01000033.1 coordinate 2,293,112, forward strand.
TCTTTGGATACGTCCAACCCGTCAACTCAACCGAGGCCTTCGCTGTGAGCGTTACTCTGCAGACGTGGATACAGAACACCTCAGATAAATCGACCCGTTTCTTTGCCCTCGTGCAGACAGAGCAGCTCCACCCTCGTCTGCTGTTTGGTTTGGTTCAGTATTTGGTTTGACAATTTCAAAGTTTGTTGTTCAATTCTTTTGTTTTTGGCTTTTGTTTTGTCTTTCCTGCCAAGACAGTCTGTTTTCTTTGTCTAATAAAAATCTGGAAGCTAAATTTTCACAGTATTATTATTATTATTATTATTATTTTCAACCACCTGATAAAAATCTCTAGCACAACTACGAAAAAAAATAAGGAGCTCTTGTAGTAAGTAAGCGAGTACGTTATTCCAAATAAGTAATAAGCACTAAAGTACAGTACATAAAACAGCATCAAGAGACACAGCAGAGAGAAAACAATCAGAACCGATCAAGAAAAGAATTCAAAAATAAAACAAAAAAGGTTTTTTTTTTAATAAGATTTCAGTTCAGTGAGGTCATTTGCGTTTATCTCCATCCAGGACCAGAGAGCTGGGCTGGAGAGAGGGAGGTAGAGGAGGGGAGGAACAGTCTGTCCTTCGTCTTCTCGTTTCAGTCTCTCAGTTTCAACACAGTTTCTAACAGACCGACAACTTTTTCAGCACTTGGTCCTCCTCCCCTCCTCCCTCCAGCCATATTTGGTTTGGGTTATTTTTGGTTTACTTCGGTCATTCCTTGGGTTGTGGGGTTTTTTTTTGGTTTAGGTTTGTTTTTGGTATCCTCTTATTAAAAAAGTGTGACACCTACTCGCCTCACTGCTGTGTGTGTACCCTTCATCGTGGGGGGCTCAGAGTACAGCATCAGTTCTGTAAATAAAGCTTTCACCCCCGTGTGTGTGTGTGTGTGTGTGTGTGTGTGTGTGTGTGTTTTTGGACAGGTGAAGGGGATTCCACCATCCTGTTTTCAGCTTCCCCTCCCCCAGCCGCCACCAGTGCGTCTTTATTGTGTTCACGTCTCGGCTCAGGCTCAAGCCTTGATAATGCTTTGGTATCTATTTGAGAATTAATGGCAGTGTGAGGTGGAAAATGACAGTGAAATGCGAGCGATGGATCGTAGATGGGAAACAGACAAATGTCAGCAAAAACATCAAGTCACGCGGGTTTCGGAGGCGTCTGCGCTGATCGGCGAGCCAGCTGTGACTAAACTTGCCCTTATTGACTTATTTAGCCTTCAGCCCATCTCTCCATCACCAATCACGTCCCCATTTCATACTTTCCAAACGGGTCGCCACTCTGAACAAACATCATTTTTCCAGGGCATGTTCATTTAGCCACGGAGCCTCCGATAAGAACGCGTTAACTTTAAATAGAGCGGTCTGATGAAACAAACTGAGACGGAGATGAGCAGCGTTGCTGGAAGGGAGTCATATTACAAATACATGATGATGAAGATGATGACACAAATGAAGACAGAGATGATAGAGCTAACACTAAAATAGCACACAACAATAAATAAGAGCTGATTTGCAAAATAAAACTAATAAATATATATAAAAAAAACAAATCTTAAACTATAATTTTGTAAAAAGAAGACGAGTGTATATAGAAAATGAGGCATTAGAAGAGAACTGTATGCTATTCTTCGCTCTTGTAACCAGAGGTAGGTAAAGAGACAGCAGTACTAGCAGACATTCGTGATGCAAAAAGTACTATTTTACAAAATTATTTAAAATATTTCACATGAAAACCTATTGAGACACATGAAGCAGACAGAATGAGGGGGGCGGGGTTGACATGATGGGCTGGGTCTGCATTTATGTGTGAATGTGTGTGAGTTGCAGTAAAGTCCTGGTCCTGGATAGCTTCAGTATTTACACGTCCTTTTTGAATAAAGCTTTTCTATCCGTATTTTTGGTTTTTGGTATTTGTGATTTTGGTATGTTGGCATTTTTTTTTCTTTTTCTTTTTTTTGGTCATTGTGTATTTGTCCTCCCGCCTCCTCCTCAGGTAAATTTTTGGTTTAAACGTATCCTCCCCGCTCCTCTTCTTTCAAACCCGCAGCTTCTTGAAATAACATTATCTTTTTTTAAAAAAGAAAAGATGTGTAAGCATAGTCCTCCTCTTCTTCTTCTTCTTCTTCTTTTTTTTTAAATGTCCATGACACAATTCCCATGTCACATAGAAAAGTTCTCTTTTGTCATTTTTGGTTTATGCGCTTTGACACGTAGGTCTGCCGTCTTCTCCGTCTCGTTGTTAAAGAGTCGTTGGTTTGTTTTCCTTTAGAGAGAGAGAGAGAGAGTGGAGACGCGCCGTGTCGAGATCACAAGTTACAGACAAAAACGTCCCACGATGTCTCGCTTTCATCTGTTTGGATAGATAAAGATTTTTGGTTTCAATCTTCCCCTTTCCTCCCTTCTCCCTTCCTCTTTCCCTCCTTCTCTCCTCTTTCATTCTGTGTATTTTTGGCATTGAAAGACTTGGAGAAAAAGAGGGAGAGATCCATTGCAAAAAAGTTGAATAAAATAAAAGACAGATTGGAAGAAGAGCACGAGAGAGAAAGAGATAGCTTTGGTGTGAAAGGCTAGGTTCTTCTTTCCTCCTCTCTCCTCCTCTCTGATTGGCCCCTCAGGTGTGGTCACTCGATCTTGGCCCCGCCCAGGCAGGATGGGCTGTGTGCCATTTCACTGGAGGAGCAGGAAGAGGCGGGACTAGAGCAGGGGGAAGGGGAGCAGGGGGTGGGGCTTATGCTGCTGGCTGAGGGGAAGGGTGAGGCCTGGGACACTTTGGCTACGGCAGCGCTGACCAATCCAGCGCCGGGATTCTGGCCCATGTGGAGGAGGGTGGGGTGGTTGAGGAAGAGGGAGGAGGGGAGGCCCCCTCCTTGGCCCCCACAGGCCCCCAGCATCACCTTACTGCCGCCCTCAAGAGTGGAAAGAGGCAGCTGGCCACCACTGGCTGCTAGGGCTGAGGGTGGGAAGGAGAGAGAAAACAATGTTAATGTTATAATATTACCAGTAAATTTCATTTACATCATTTAGTTCTGAATGTTCATTAATTAGTAATGCTTCTCCTTTGATCTCATGATTTAAATTTATCCCCTTAATCATAAAAATACAGAATGATGTTGCCCGAAGTGAGTCACCAATCAGCGTGAGTCATCGAGTCCTCACTTACATCGTGTGTGTGAAAGCATGTTGAACTTTTCATGATAAGATAGACAAACAAATTCAATCCAATCTGACTTTAATGTAAATAAAATGTGCAAAAAAAAAAAAAGTACTATATATATATATATATATATATATATATATATATATTTATTTAGTGGCAAGAAAATCCAGATTCAATTTGTCGTAAGTGTCACTGTTCTGAATAATTTCCTTTTCAATGCTGTAAGTTTTAAATTTCTGTTACTGTTTGAGCTGAAAATTTCTGAATTAGTTTAAAGGATTATTTAACAGCTCACATATAAAACATTTAAGCAAAATTTTTGCTAAAATATGTATATTTTACATGATATTTCTGAGCACACGCGACTTTTTCTCCTTGTTGTTCTTGAAATGTTTATTGTTTGTGTATTTTCTCATGTAACTGAGGCAGCGAGTCACGCTTGGGAGCAGCAAGGATTGTTTGACTTGTGTTTTCTCATTTTTTAAAAACATTTTTGTTACTTTTCATGCTTATATGTCAAGTTTATCATAAAGTTACATCTAAACTGAACATTGTAACCCTCTCAGTCTGATACTGGAGCTGCTTCTTTCTCATTCTATGACGATTCTACACTGAGAAAAACATTAAAGATCATTCAAAAAGTTGGAATCAGGAAAACTTGAACATTTGCTGTGAAATTTGCATCAAAATATTTGGGAATTTCCTCTAAAACTAAACGGATTCCCACCAAATTGAGTGTGTTGTGGCCTGAGCTGCTACTGTCAGTCAGTACACCCGAGCTGTGCCAATGCTCAACCTGTTAATCATAATAAAAAAAAACAAGATCTGAAAAAGATGAGTCATTTAACACATTTAATATGAGGAGAATGACTCACCAACAACTTAAAGTTAAAAAATTCCAGGTGATAAAAAGCTTTAAAATCCTTTTAAGAAAACATAATAATGTTTTTATTATTATTACTGAGCCAAATACAGCATCTGCATGTAGGCCATGATTAGAGGAAATCAAACTAAAAATCATGTTGTTAATGTGAAATATACTGTAGTATATTAAGAAATCGCTGAGCATTTAGTCCATTTTGAAGATTTGTTTGTGGTAGTGATGATTCATTTCCTGTTTTTGTTCTCTGAAACCTTTTTCAGGTTTCTTTCTCTGTGAAATCCAAAGTTAATATTTCCTACAGAATACAGATTGATTGTATAGATCATGTAAAACAGTTATATAAAATCATTAACCAACACCTTTAAATAAAAGCAAAACAAAAATACAGACATAAAATACAAATATCTTGTGCTTTTAGTTTGAAAATTCAAAATTCTTAAGAGTAATATAACATATCATTGTTATTATTTCAGTAGCAGGATCTTCTGGTGATTATGGATCACTATATCTTCACCAGGTTAATCATTCAGAATTAGATGCTGCACTGCAGAAGGTCAACAGACGAGGAAACAAGGTGCATATTTGATTGTTTCATAAAGCTTCCATCTTTATATGGAGCTTCTTTTGCCTGCAGGATGCAACAAGCACTAAACAACACAAAGTGGAAGCGATGAGATTTTTCCGTGATCAATCACTCGTTAATTGTTACAAATCTTCTGATTATTCTAGTTCTTTTCTGTGCAGATCACAGCCTTAAACAAAACACTTGTTAAATCGGTGGTTTGCAGATGTAAAGAGGTTAGTGATGACGTTACAGTGATAAAATGGACATGAAAGGCTAAAGATGAGTAAACACATGCAAACACAAACACAAGCCTACGCATTAGCATTAGCGCTATCACTCACACGCAGACTCCTAATGGGATGGATTCATGACTGTAGATGGAAATGGATGAGAAATAAGTTATTTATCTTCTCCTAGTCTGTATCTGGGTGTGTGTGTGTGTCAGCTGTTTCATGCTGTGGATGAGCAAACACACACTTGGCTGCCTGTTCATCCGTGTCTCCAGTCGGTAGTTAGCCTGCACATCTTGATTCACCCACCATGTGTAACTGTATTACTCATCCTCACACTTCTCTTTTTAATGCTTCTCTCTCCTCCTTCTCAGCCTAATTATACAACGTATGACTAAAAACAAGCGGCGCTGGGCCAGATCTTATTAGGGGGTCGCTGCTGGGGGACTCACTCTGTGTTTTCTGTGTTTATTTCATACAGTTTTAAAGTGTAGGATGATGTATAAGGGGATGTGTCATGTACAGTACGTGAATGTGAATTTTACCACTTTAGTGTGTGTGTGTGTGTGTGGGAGGGAAGGAAAGAAACGTTTCTGTAACTGTTCAGGAAGAGGAAAATGTCTAACTGAAAAAAAATTTGCAGAAATTTTGAATTGTCTGAGCGTCCACTGGCTGTAATTCCAACATCGATCTAAGACAAAGTTTCTGAACTTTAATAAACTTTATAAAACTGAATTAAAAGTGAAGTGAGAGCCAAGATAAAAGAAAATGTTAAAGCCGCTGACAGGAGCTTATTAAGGTCGTCATGGTAACAGCCGACCGATGAGAAGACAGCCAGAATAAAAATGTCTCAGATATTCAGTTCTTGCACAAAAGCTTCAAGTTGTAGTTAAAATGTTCTTCATTCATGAGTGGCAGAAGATTCGGACGGTCATACAAGTGAATTTTTATGTCTCTGCAGTGTTTTATGAAGAATTACACCCAGTTAAAACATTCTGAGTTAAAATGTAACTGAAGTATTTGAAAGCAGGTAGAGATTTGAGAGTCCCATAGAAGTGAGAGACACACTGGTAGAAAGAAAAAATAAATATATATATATATATATATATTTGTTTTTTGCATAACCTTTATAAATAGTATAAAAGATGGCTGGAGTGAGAAAAGTTGGTAAAATACTGAAAATTTCCATCAGTTTACACGTTAAAGTGTGACATAATAAAATTTCTGTTAAACATTTGAAATAAATGTATGAAAAACCCCAAATAATAAAATGTAAGTATATTAATATAATATTTGTGACCCGTTTAAACTCTGAATGTGCAGCCGAGCAGAAGTTTAGTCTTTTTTATTTTGTGTGCGTTTGCTTGATTGATTTGTTTATCTTTCACACACACACCTTGAATAGTTGCCAGGGGATTGTTACTGAGGAGGGCTTGGTTCATCCCTGTGTTAACTCCCATCACAGTGTTCCTGCACGTGCAAGCGTGTACACAAACACAGACAGGCAGAGGACAAAAAGTCAGGAAAAAAGCAGGATAAGGAGCCAGAACAAGCAGAAGACTGAATCATCAGCGCAATACAGATAC
>SSNP01000033.1:2304456-2366764 GCA_006937955.1 Pachypanchax playfairii
CTCTAAATAAGTTTCTTTTCTCCAGATGTCGTGTCTGAACTCGCAGGATAGATGGAGCCTGATTCATATTACCATTTTGCATATCCCTGGTGGCATGAAAATACACCTTTTAATATATACAGTGGGGCAAAAAAGTATTTAGTCAGCCACCAATTGTGTAAGTTCTCCCACTTAAAAAGATCAGAGAGGCCTGTAATTTTCATCATAGGTATACCTCAACTATGAGAGACAAAATGAGGAAAAAAAATCCAGAAAATCACATTGTCTGATTTTTAAAGAATTTATTTGCAAATTATGGTGGAAAATAAGTATTTGGTCACCTACAAACAAGTAAGATTTCTGGCTTTCACAGACCTGTAACTTCTTTAAGAGGCTCCTCGGTCCTCCACTCGTTACCTGTATTAATGGCACCTGTGTAAACTCGTTATCAGTATAAAAGACACCTGTCCACAACCTCAAACAGTCACGCTCCAAACTCCACTATGGCCAAGACCAAAGAGCTGTCAAAGGACACCAGAAACAAAATTGTAGACCTTCACCAGGCTGGGAAGACTGAATCTGCAATAGGTAAGCAGCTTGGTGTGAAGAAATCAACTGTGGGAGCAATTATTAGAAAATGGAAGACATACAAGACCACTGATAATCTCCCTCGATCTGGGGCTCCACGCAAGATCTCACCCCGTGGGGTCAAAATGATCACAAGAACGGTGAGCAAAAATCCCAGAACCACACGGAGGGACCTAGTGAATGACCTGCAGAGAGCTGGGACCAAAGTAACAAAGGCTACCATCAGTAACACACTACGCCGCCAGGGACTCAAATCCTGCAGTGCCAGACGTGTCCCCCTGCTGAAGCCAGGACACGTCCAGGCCCGTCTGCGGTTTGCTAGAGAGCATTTGGATGATCCAGAAGAGGATTGGGAGAACATCATATGGTCAGATGAAACCAAAATAGAACTTTTTGGTAGAAACTCAACTTGTCGTGTTTGGAGGGGAAAGAATGCTGAGTTGGATCCAAAGAACACCATACCTACTGTAAAGCATGGGGGTGGAAACATCATGCTTTGGGGCTGTTTTTCTGCAAGGGGACCAGGACGACTGATCCGTGTAAAGGAAAGAATGAATGGGGCCATGTATCGTAAGATTTTGAGTGAAAACCTCCTTCCATCAGCAAGGGCATTGAAAATGAGACGTGGCTGGGTCTTTCAGCATGACAATGATCCCAAACACACCGCCCGGGCAACGAAGGAGTGGCTTCGTAAGAAGCATTTCAAGGTCCTGGAGTGGCCTAGCCAGTCTCCAGATCTCAACCCCATAGAAAATCTCTGGAGGGAGTTGAAAGTCCGTGTTGCCCAGCNTATATATTTTTGGGGGTGAGTAAAGTAATCATCTATATTTACTTTAATCTTCTAAAGGCGTTGTGAAATGAGAGTGTTGCAAACTCTCACGGTTTTTTGTGAACTTGTTTACAGTTTAGAAATGGGAGGAGAGTCGACACATTACCGAACTCTGTGTTGCGCATGACAAAAGGGTCATTCAGCGCATAGAAACTAATACAAAGCGAAGGCAACCATACTATCGATAATCCTAAAGCGTGACGTTAAGATACAAAAGATGCACAAACACTGGGTTCACAATCACGCACAGACATGCACAGACAGCTCAGCAACACAAACACACCGCAGCACACTCACCTTACTGCTGTTCAGGTTTGGCGACAAGGGAAAGGGGCTGACTTTCATAGACTGAGCCTGCGAAAAACAACACAAACATCCAGAAAATCAGCTAAATGAGCAATTTGATGACATTTTTAAAGATATATTTTTTTTAGTAAATTGTGTCCTTTTTCTTTGGTCTCTAAACTACTTTCAAGACATTTCAAGGAATATTAACAACTGAAAATAAATGAGTTTGGCTGTTATCATGGTAGTAGATTAGTTCCGAAGGTGGAAGAAGATGGAAGTTAATTGTAATAATCACAAGTGTCAGATATACCTGGTGATTTGATTCAGGTCCATTCCGCTCTGACTCTGTGTGGGAGGGAAAGGAAAAAGTGATAAATCTCATCTCATGAACACACACACACACACACACACACACACACACACAAGCTGGTAGCTGTACTTTCCAATGGCATGTGCAGCTTTTTACATGCATCATACAATTAGATTTAATGGAGACACATCTTACCTGTGCCCTCTAAAGGCGAGTCAGCCCCGACTTTCTCAACCTCTGCTGGCTTTGACATCCTGATGTCTGAAACAGGAAGACACAGCGATACTTCAATCTGCCATTTATTCAAGAAGTAAGTGACCAGAATCAAGATGACAAAAGGAGAAAGAGGAAGGCGTAGATCTCAGATAGGTGAAGTGTTTTCAGGTCACAGACCGAGCCTACACACACTGTAAACTTAAATAATGTGGCTGAATCATTCACAAAGCTGCATTCAACCCACATTCATTCACTCTTTCCAATTAGTGGTTTAAACGCAGCTGTAGGTTGATTGAGGTGTTCGCTGGTTCTAAATTTAACCCGATCTGTTTTCGTGGGAGTCAAACAGCACTGAAAGTGTCTCATGTTGTTTGTCATTCACTACAGGACGACATCACTCTCTGGTCTGCGTCTGGGACAGTCCCCGTGGCGACACTCATGAATGGAGAAGGGCAGCAAATTTAAGTCTTTTTTTTTTTTCTTTTGTTCTCATCATCACAAAAACAAAGTAGCAGAGCAGCAGTGAGGCTGGAGGGGGGGGGTTGAGAAGAGTTTAGATAGAAAACAAAGGTGTGGAGCTGTTTGCTTGTCTATATGTTTCTGTGTGTGTGTTTAGTTTTCAGGCTACGGTTTTATCATGAATACAAAACCTTTTTATTATTTTGAAACCACAAACTGTAAAAAAGAGACTTTATTGTTGCGTCCATTTGAGATCTCTCTCTCTTTTTTTTGCTTTCTCCTGCTCTATCTCCCCTTAACATTCACAAACACACACACTCTCTCTCTCTTTCTCTCTCTCACACACACAGAACTCTACTTCCCTTTTGTGAAACATGCAAATCTGCCCAACGACTAACTAATTATATCTGACACCTGCATAATAAACTGTCTCCCTCCTCTCTTTTCTCTTTCTCCTCTCTTCATCCTCTCGTCTTTCTTGTGCTTTTAAATTTCTCATCAACTTGTTGCTATGGTTTTATCGCTATGACTTATTAATGAAGAAAATAGGATTCTCTGTGTTTGTATGAAGGCAAAAACCAAGTGGTCAGACACATGTTCCACCACTGGGTGGCAGTAGTAACACATGGGACCACTGACCATCACTGACCTGATGCCAGTTTTAAAACACACTCCCTCCATTAATAAGTAGTGAACTGAAGAGCTGATTAGAGGAACATTCAGCAGGAGCATGTTTGTTTCAGTCAAACAGATGTGAGATCAGTCTACTTTAATATGTGCAACGTTTAGAGATGATGGGGGAAGTGACGATCAGCTCGAGAGGCTCCACTTTGCCGCCACACCGGCAACAATATGGTTAAAGGCTAAAATATGCAAACACACACCCAGGCTGCAGGATTTCCCTTAAAAAGTTGAACTTATTTCCGTCCCTAACAAGGAAGATGCAAACATCTGTTTAATTTACGCCTGCGGCCACTTTGTGGTTTTTCCAGCATTTCACATGGTGCCTTATTTTTTTTACAGTTGATGGGGCTATTAGTGAAACTAAAGTACTGTCCAGTGTTGCTCAATTTCTGCTGAAAACCACTGAATTTGCTCCAAAATAGCATCTTCCTCTTATTTATAAAAGGCACCACAATATTGTGAAGCTACTGCACTTTAGCTCAGATCTTCAGTGTGTAAGTGTGAAACACTCAAAAAACAGAATCCATCTGATTAAAGTGATGGTCCAGCTCATCAGTGTGCAGCACTGATGGACACGGGGAAAAAATATGTGATGATTCATGGTTTAATATGGCCCACAGACAAAAGCATGGTGGATAATGTGGTCAGTAATATGGTGGTGGGACAGTATATCAAGATGCTGTGTCTTGTTCTCACTTCCCCTCCCAACTTCCCCTTGTACCGGGTTGAAAGCCGAGTGCTAAACCCAACATTTACTGTCAGCACGGCTATTAATATTAACATGCTCTCTCTCACTCCATCTTTTAAAAAAAAACCTGCGTATCTTTTACAGCACGCTGCTGCACACACCTGACTGATTTCACGTTACAATGAGCAGCGTTACATGTTAGTTAATATTAGACGAGCGCAGAGGATCAAGAGCAAGAGGATGCACCTTTTTAACGGCGGCTTCTTGTTTTTTTGTTCTTGCACGAATGTGATTAAACTAAAGATGATAAGGTTTTTTTTTTTTGTTTTCCAACAAGTAATAAGCTGAGTTAGTCATTCTTTTCTTAGTGATGTTACAGCATATTGCCGGTTTATCTGAAATCTTGTGAGACCAACAAAACCAGGCTTGGTACCTCTTAAACAGATCAAAAGTAATGCTGTATAATCCTGTGTCATGAATAAATGATGCAACAGAAAGGAACAAGGAACAACAGTGCATGTGTGTGTGTGTGTGTGTGTGTGTGTGTGTGTGTGTGTGTGTGTGAACAGTCTGGGCTGTTTCTGTTATTCTCCTCTGGGTATTTTGGCTCAGATGAAACTGTACTGCAGCCACCCTGATCACCCCCCTCCCCACAAACATCACTAAAACCCCTCACCCCACTTCCTGAATCAGGACACAAAAAGTCACAGTAAGCTGGAGTTACTGAAATGATCAATTTTAGATTAAAAGTGCTCATTTGATTGCAATAAAATATTTTGCGCTGTAAAAATGAGAATTCAAAAAAATTTCCAGATCCAAACACAAATAAAGACCATCTGTCAATTTCTATAATGAAATAACCCAAATAAATAACTCTAATTAGGGAACGTGTGTGAAAAACATCATGTTAAATTATAACAGTAATAATTTAGAAGCACGTTTAATAGAAATCTGAGAGCTGACGATTAAAGCTGATATTTTATAACATTTTTCAATCAGTTTGGATCGAGACGTAAAAACTCACACTGAAAATAAAACCTAAATCTGGTAAAATAAAGCACATCTATTCACAAAAGTCATTTGAATAACATTTTAATAAACGCAGCTTCTTAATGACGGACACATTCACTCAATATTTTCAATTCTGCGTGTTTATTTTCGTATTTTCTTTCAGATTTGGGCGTAAATGAAGATTTTCTGATGCATTTTGATCAGGTGAATAATACTGAATTCAAGCTGCCAGTGTTTGAATTATTTATAGTTAATAATTGAGTTCTAAAACGTGTTTTAGTTTAAAATAAAACATTTAAAGTGAATGTTAAACAGCATGTAAAAATATGCATCAATATAAAAGTTTTTGCATTAACTTTTGAGATGCTGTTTGTGTCTTTGTGTTGTCGTGTTGTGTTACACGGTTTGTCAGTGAGGAGGATGTGTCACTACGATAACTTTCAGGAGGTCACCACTGACACCACGTCAGGTTCAGAAGTGACTCTGTGCTTTTTAAGTCCATGAATCATTTTTCTGATAAACGGCACCTCAAAATTTTTGGATGTTTTTTTTTTTCTATTCTGAAATTGTATCATGTCAAAAAAGACCAGAAAAATATGAGTTAATTGACATTTTAAAATTGGTTTCTGGTTATTGGTGAGTCAGCAAACAGCCTGCTGTGGTTTTGTTTTTTGTTTTTTTATCTGAGAGCTTCGCTGGCGGTCAGATGAGACCTTCTCACCTCTCGCAGCCTAAAAACTGACCACCAAAACAAGATCATCAGAGGAAACGACACAACTCAATCTGGATTTTTCCTTCATTTGAGATATTTGAGATCAATTGTTTTGTAAAAATCTATCTGAATTTCAGGACTTTTAACTTTTAAATCACCTTTAGAAGATAATCAGAGCAAAAAAGAAAAACCTCTCCACGACATGCACATTCAGACTAATAGAAAAACACAAGCTAATACTTTGAAAGTTTCACAAATCCTTATCAAACATCTGTGAGGTGAACAAAAAAAATGTAGCAGAGCCACAAAAAAGTTGCTGATGATCATAAATGTCAAATATACAGATGATATAAAAACAAACTGCAACAAGATCAGAATTATAATAGAAAACTCTAAATTGAAGTTGAAGCACACACTGTCAGACTGAAGCTAAGGGCTAGTGAGGTGTGTGACCTTTCCCTCTGCCTGCGACAGGCGTCCACTCATCCATCCATCTTTCACTCCGTACCACCTCTCATCCTTTGATGCTCTCTAATTAGCTGAGCTTGTTAGACTCAGTGGCATTAATCAGCAGCAGAAACACACACATACACACACACACACACTCATCCTTCAGCTTTAATTGGACCTGGCAAATGAAGGAAGAGCTGCACAGCCAGCCACTCACCTGGCAACCACATACTGGAGAAGTCCTTTGCTGCTATTGCTGCTGTCTTGGTCATGTCTGTGTGCGAGTGTGTGCTTCCTAAAGAAAAACTCTCACTTGCCCTCCCCGTGTCGCTCTCTAACCCAAAGGAGGAGCGTATTAAATCATATGGTTGAATTAGCCTCTCTCCCTTTCTTTCTCTCTTTTTTCTCTATATCACTCACACACAGTCCACACCTCCTAGGCCCCGCCTCCTCCCCCCACATCCTGCAATGTAACAGGAAGTAACTCTTAAAAAGAATAGGAACTCAGAGCAGAGGAGAGAAAAATACAAAACAGATTTTAAAAAAAGAGAAAGAAAGGGGGACACACAAGAAGGAGTGGGAGAGCCTGAGAGAGTGAGCGAGGAGGTTGATCAGATAGATGAGGTGAAAAAAGAGGGGGATGACGAGTGGCGTCGGAAAGTGATGGCGCGGCTGGAAACAGCCACTCACTCTCACGCACACACACACTTTAACTCTTTCGCTCACTCTAGGCTCAAACAGCCGGCTCGACATTCTGACCGAGGAATGTTTATGACGACTTTTGTGAACTTTGACCCAGTGAACGTTTAAAACCCTCATCAAAAATAACATCCATCTCCTCTCGGACGGGTCTGCGTTCGCATTCGATTTGAAGGGGGGTGAGCACATCGGTGGGTGTCAGGTGGTCTGTCAAGTGGGGGGTGGTGGTGTCTCCAACAACAGAAGATGTGAGACATCATCAGCTAAGTTTAACACTCTAAACCCAAACGGAAAGAAAAACCCAGTCAACGTCTCATTGACCACGCTACACTGAGGGCTGCACACAGTGATACACCACAGGAACCCACACAGTGAATCTCTACACGTGATGGGTACATGTGGCGTGGAACATTGCTGATTACATGGATATGCGCCACCCACTTGGATTAAAAGACTAACTGATAAACAAGTGAAGATCTAACGTCGAGGAATGATGTTGAGGTAGAGGAACCGCTTGTTTCAGCAGAACGTCAAGATTTTTATATGAGAGCGTGTTGGTGTGACACTCTGACAGTAAACTCAACCGACCACAGGGTGGCACTCTTTCTTCTCCTAAACCACATGAACAAAACAACCTGTGAAGAGAGGTAACACACACACATACACACACACACCACTCATCACCTCCCCTCCCTGTCCTTCTCCCTCGGTCTGAGTTCACTAATTCAAAAGCTAACAGCAGCAGAGTTCCCAAGTTTAACCTTATAAATACTTGATGTGGTGATTTACAACCACCCGATGTACTGCAGGATGGACGCCGGGCGAGGAGCACGCACACCGTTACGACACAGTCACACGTTTTTAAATCTGTCCACAATCAACACAGAACATTTAGAAACACACGTTCTTTAAGAAAATGATCAAATCATATAAACTTTGTAGATTTACAGGTTGTCTGCGAGTACAAATACACAACAAAAAAAGAAACTATAAATAATTTAATCTGATGACCTGATTAATTAGACTGAATATTATTCAATAATAGCGAGTGTGAAGAGAATTCTGAGGGAGATTTTCTACAGTTTATAGATTATTTATGTTTTGATCAATTTATAAAAGCGATTTCAGTCAACAACTTTTATTCAATTTTTATAAAAATAAAGTATTATTATGTCAAAGAAACTCCAAACTAGGACACATTATGAGTGACATAAAATCAGTTTTTCATTCATCCGATGACGAGGCGACCATCAGTGAGGCTGATCTGGGACAGTGACAGACTGCACGGCACTGATGGGGGACGGTTCCTGGGGTCAGAGGTCACCTGAGCAGCCTGGCTTTGGCCGTGACCTTTTACTCAAACCCAATTCTACCCACATAACTAGTGTGTGTGTGTGTGTGTGTGTGTGTGTGTGTGTGTGTGTGAAAGCTTAAATGTTTGAGTAGCTCAGACATGGGTTCGATGAATCTCTGAACTCTGGAGTGTTTGTATAGTTTGTACAATTTATGACGATTGAGGGCCCCAAAGAGGTCTGAGTCTTGGTTACCATGACGATTAGACCAAGTAACAATCTAGTTCTGGCTTTCCAATATATCCTTCCTCAACCAATGAAGCATCATTTTGCTAATACTGAATAAATAAATAAAATAATATGATCCAGATTCATGTTGAATGGATTGATGAAGGATTATGAGCTATTTAGAAAGTGTTTGGGTCTCTTCAACAAGATATGTTTGTAAAACGGTGAACATACAAGTGAACAATCTGATAGTGAGACTCCAGGGAGGAGGGTGGGAGGAAGGCTTTAAGCCTCTGGAGTGCCATCAATCACTCCAATGTCACTGAATAAGGGAGAGGCAACGCGAGAGAGTATTACTGAAAAAAAAAAAAAACAAGACAAAGGGAGAGACAGTGAAGAAAAGAAGGAGGAAAAAGCAGATGCAAAGGTGACGGGAATGAAGGTGAGCATTACAGAGGGATGAATAAAGAAAGGCTGGAGGAAAGGTGTTGGCTGCAGGGAGGAAGGTGGGAGGAGATTGTTTGTATAATGGGTCATTGAAGGGACAATGCAGACCGGTTGAGTATACCTCTATGGCAAGACCCTCTTATATCTAGAGCAGCCTGAGGCCTCCAGCACACACCGGCTCTAATTCATATAATCCATCATATTATTCTCCTTATAGATGGGGACAGAACGCGGCTGCGTGATGGACCCACCATGTCCCATTCACAGTTAAACAGTAGGTCTCTATTATACAAGGTGAGAGATTTTAAATCCAGTCCCATGAATGTGTGTGTGTGTGTGTTCAGGTGTCACCCCGTGAGGAGTTGCAGGATTATAAACAGTAGGTCTTCCAGCTTGCGGACTATAGAGGTTGAGGTTTGTATGAGAAGCAGCGGGGGCTAAAACGCACTCAGGCTATTGGCTACCATGGGACTAGCGCCATCTCAGCCACCTACACCTTTACAACACCTCTTCCTCTCGTGTCCTAATACCTCTCAATAGCTGCTTTCCCTGCAGCCCCTCTGCTCCTCCATCCTTCTGTCACACTGTTCCCCTCTTCTCTGTATCATCTCAGCAGCCCATAGGGAGCCGGGTTTGTCTAGACAGACACCGTTCTCTCCCACGGCGCTGCCAAGGTTGAAGCTCAGATCTTAGCTCCTCTTCTTTCTCTTATTTTGGCAGGGGAGTGAAGGGTTTGCAGTGAGGAACTGGCAGCCTTCATTACTAGCACAAGGAGCACTGAGGCCACGTTATACTCGGCTGTTCACTAATGAAGCAGGTTGTTGTGAAGAATCCTTCATATTCTGTTTATTTAAATACACACCGATGGGAGAAGTCAGTCATCTTTTGGGGGGGTTTGCTGCCACCTTTGCTCTCCTCTTTTCCTTCAGTCCCCCTCATCATCACCCCGCTGCCTTTTCACGACCTTCCGCCTCTCCTTTCGCCAATTCAAACTTTCTCTTCTCCTCCTCTGTCTTCTCTTTCTCCCTCAGACCTGCTGGTCAGCAGCAGCTGTGACATCACCGGCCACTGTTCTCCGCCTGGATTGGACACTCGGCCAGGTTGCCAGGCAACAGCAGCGAAAGGTCTCAGTGAGAGAGCACGTATATGTGTGTGTGTGTGAGGCGTGTGGGTATGTGTGTGTCTGTTTGCAGCGGTGTGAGTGAGAGGTGTGTGAGCGATTTTCCTCGCCTTGCCCTTTATCTGTGCATGAAGAATGATCAGAACACATCTACCACTCTGCTTTATCACAGATCAAAGCATGTAGATGATCGGGGCTGCATCGCTGCTCCCCTCCACCACAGAAGAAGAAGAAGCAGAAGACGAAGAAGAAGAAGGATATGTGTGTGTTAATAAAAAAGAAATATGGCACAGAGTGAGCGCGCGTGTCAGGGTCCGCTTTTGTGTTCAGCTAAATAAATGTGAACGTTGGTGCTGAAAATGGGTATGTTTGTATGTTGTGTGTGTGTGTGTGTGTGTGTGTGTGTGTGTGTGTGTGTGTGTGTGTGTGTGTGTGTGTGTGTGTGTGTGTGTGTGTGTAAGCCCCCGGGAGCGGGTGGTTATTGTATCTGACACAGCGGCTCTTTCTCGCGCCTCATATTTCTGGGCCGATCGATTCCTCTGACTCCCGACAAGACAATAATCGCACCTCCCTCTCTCACTCCATCACAACCATTATTACTGACCTCCCCGGGGAATGAAAAGGGTGGAGGAAGGAAGGAGGAAAAGAAGGAAGGAAGGATGAAAGGATGGATGGAGAGAAGAAGGCTAAGGAGTGATGGGGGACACAGGGTTGACAAAATGGGAGAATGATGATGAAAAAGCAGAGAGAAAAAAGGGGGGACAATGAGACAGCAAGAGTCGGCTGAAAGGGGACAGCCGCTGGAAAAGAGACAGATTGAGAGGAAGAAAGTTGCGATAAGGTGATGGAGGGATGAGCTCAAAGGGAAGGAATACAAAAAGACGGATAGGGTTGTGAGTTGATTGAGTTAAAGAAAGAATACGAGAAAAGCAAAAGCATAACTAGAAAGGATGAGAAGAAGGACAGGAGATATGGATCATGATGAGAAAAGACAGGAAGACACAAGTAGAGGAGTGCGGAGAGATGGAGGGACAATAACAGAGAGAATTAGTGGAAGACAGATGAAGGATTCACACTATCTTCTTCTAATAAAGGGGAGAATAAGAGACGGGGACTGAGGGAGGGAGACAGAAAGGGGAGGTGAGGAGGGGGGAGGTTAGAGTGAGGTGAAAGAGGGAGAGAAATATATAAGAACACGCACACAAAAACAGAAATACACACACACATGGAGTGATGGCTGTAGTGCTGTGGAGGTCAGTGCTCAGAAATATTATTAAATTGACAAGAGCACAATAGTTGATTGGCAGGCTGACTCCTGCACCGCCATTCAGCTGAGAAGAATGGAAACGGTGCAAACACACACTTACACACACATCTGCAGTTTCACAGAAGAAACAACACACACACACACACACACACACACACACACACACACTGCCTTTTGTCTGAGAGTTTGCCTGTCACCACCGTGTCTCTCTGCTTTGAATCCAGATTACAATTACAGTAATTGGTTCTCAATTTGAGGGGGTTTGCTGTTTGACACCCCCCCCCTCCCCGTGCCTTCCTCACACATTTTATCCATTCTTCCTCCTCATCATCAATAGTCCTTCACCTCCTCTCTACCTGTACCCCCCCCCCACTACTCTTTTTTTCATCCCTCCCTCAAATTCGGTCCCGTTTTCCCCTTCATCATCCTTCTTTAGTTGAGAAACAGGGGATCCGTTGTAATTCACGCTGTATTTTTTTTATTAAGAAATATCTGTTCAATTATACAGTCAGAGGGATGTTGTGCAAAAAAAAAAGAGCTGAAAGAGGAAGAGATAAGAAAAGGAGCTAAAAAGGGGGTGATATAGGTGTTGGTGTGTTAGGGAGGTGGTGGAGCAAATGGGGGGGAGGGAGGGAGGGAGAGAGGGGGGCAAGGAAATTGGTCTGGCTAGCGGAACAGCTTTTCACCTCTCTCTCCCTCTCTTCTTCTCTCCCTCCCTCTCCTCCTTCTCTCCCTCCCTCTATTCTGCTTTGTATTCTGCAGAGATGACAGGGGGAAAGCTTTATTGCTCTGAGTTTGTATCGATCGGGGCCCCTCTTAGGGGGGAAGCCGGGGGACGCGCTGAACAGGCCCTTTCTCAATGACCACAGCTCCGACCATCCCCACCAACATCCACCCCTCCGCCGACTCGCTCCTCAACCCGCCCCAAACCTTCTTCTCGCTCACTAGCTCACTCTGAAATTCAAATTCAAGGTTCTTATTCTCAAAGGTTAGGAGAGGGAGAGCCCAAGAAAGCAGGAGAGAAAGAGAAGAGGAGAGACTGAATGAAAAAGAGATGGAGGCGTCTGGTTTCTCCCCCTGAATGAGGCCTTGAATGATGCCGGGATCTGATAAGCAGAGCCCACAAATACAAACAAGGAAAAAAAAATAAAGGAATAGAAAATGGCCAGGAGGAATAAATCAGGTCCTAAACTCTTCCTCATCTTTCCATCTTCCCTCCTGTTCTCCTCCTTATACTGTATCTCCACGTTTTTTTGTTTTTTTTTCTGAGGTGAGAAGGATTTTGTTGACAGGTGAAGAATGAACCGGACCCAAGCATGCATAAACCTCCCTGTTTCTGTCCTCGTTAGAGGGACAGCAGGGGAGATAGTATCCACTGAGAGACAGAAAAAAAGCCCCCGAGGATCATGTTCCATACCACACTGAACTGTATGAGAGTAAAAAGAGAACTTATATTTCCCATATTTGCTGAGCACACAATTCAACAAACAAAAAAATAAAATAAAAATTCAACACGCATGCCAGTTAAGTCGTTTTTTGGGATAAACAATGAATGAAAAAAAAGATCTAAAATCAAAGCCAGCTGAGTGAATGTGCACGCACATCTTTAAAGCCTATTTATCTATTAATAGCATTCAGAATTCTGCAGAGAGGCTGGGGACAGGAACAGACTGTCCATCAGGGGGTTGCCAGGTTCAAGTCCATGACCAAAAGGGCTAGAGGGAGGTCAGGGGTGATTGGTTCAACTCCCAGAGGGCAAGAAGGTTCCCTGCTGTCTCCCTTTCAACCCCCTCCAACCTCCATCAGAACAATATTGCTTCCATGTCTCACCTCCCACCTCCTTTCTTTCCCACTCTCCATCCACTGGTTTATAAGACCTGTTTAGTCTGATCACACACACGTAAACTTGAGTCCAGCCTGTCCCTGTTTGTCCCAGATGTATGCAATCTGTCCCATTCACAGATAAACATGCACAGATAACATATTCATAAACCTCCAATATGCTCAACTCAAATGATTTCCACCTACTGTCCGCTGTTGTTCCACATTACAACAGATCATTTTTATTTCTGACTCGCATCGTGACTGAAACCGTTTCCACCTTCTCCATCTCACCTACTCTCCTTGTGGAAAAGACCAAACAGAAACATGTCAGGTCTTCAGCTATCAGCTGCAGCAGATTGTGAGTGGGTATGACATTTCCCTGTAAACATTGGATACATATACTATAAATATATATTGTCATTGATATTGCCTGTGTGGTTTAGTGCAGCTCCAGATTGAGTTCAGTGATAGAGTATACATCAGAGACTTGTGCTGGATACTAGGCTTGATTTGTGGAAAGATAGACACATATGTGTGCAGCTGCACACATTCACACACACACATAGTACAATAACCTGCAGGCCTATAACCTGCCTTGTTGGCTGGATGGGTAAATGCATTATTAAACACACAGGATTTCATATGTAGAGACAGAAATTGAATGCTGCACTGCTGTGCTGGTTATTCACTTGTTCATTCTAGGTTTCCCTGTTTTCCATCTATCATAAACCTGGTTAACTTGCTGCTTTTCCATAATAAATATTGGTTAATTAAAATATATATGCCTGGGTGCATTTCTGTTATTTTTTTACACTATATATTATATATAAAACAGTTTTTTCTGCCTTTGTTCTGGGTTAAAATTTTCCTTCTCTTCTCTAGTGAGAAATTAATATTAGAAAAAGTTGTAAAATCCACACAAAAACATGTATTTTGGGGATAAATAAATACAGCTGACTTATAGCTTATCTTTAAATATAGATGTTAGCCTTTTTTTTTTTTCTAAAAAACACCAATCAGCCAGACAGAGGTAACATCACACTGACAGGTGAAGTGAATAACACTGAGTGTCTTGTCACAGTACACTGTTCTACAGGGAGACTTGGTTTTCACGTGGCTGTTACTTTGGCACACACCACCCACCTGAACACAGCTGAGCGGACAAAGCACAGCCCACCTCCATGGCAACAGGAGCACCTTCTCTCAGTGGGTCAAGCAGAACTGGAACAGCAAAAAACTGTTGGATTTGGATTGATGGCGGGCTCAAGGCGTCGACCTGCATGTAGCTAACAGACATCTATTTTCTATACCTGCTTGATCTTGTGTCTCCAGCCATCATGGGGTGAAAAGCAGGATCCAGGACAGGCTACTAGTCCATCACAAGTCCACAAAAAGACACTCAGAGTTACTAGTTAACATGTTTGCATGTTTTTTGGACTATCAGGTGAAAACTTGCACATGTATTGGGAGCTGGATCAGCCCAAATTTTGCTCCAACAGAGTCTCCAACATCTCAGTGGACCCAGTAGTCTGATTCTCATTCCTCTGCTGCTCTGCACAAAGGGAACCTGCACAATATCTTACTTGTGATTTTAATGTGGCAGATTTTTTTATGCATCTTCTTTAAAGTTGCTTCCGTTAACACCAGACGAAGTTGGACAGATCTGGAATGTCCTGATATGTCAATAAGTTTTGGCCCTTAATGATCAGGACAATGAAAAAAACTTTACAGCATTAAACCTTGACGATTGTGGTTAACAGATACAGAAAGCTGCTATGACCCAACAGAAACCACCAATTAACCAAAGTGCCCACACACGTGGAGCGGTTCAAGGGCAACTAAACCACAACATGAGCTCTGTGTGTGTTTACATCTGTGGGGCGGGCAGGCCGGGCCCCGACTCTCACGGTAATCGATGAACGAGGGAGGAAAGGGAGGCAGAGGGTGAGCCGGAGATGTGTGTGTAGGGGGGAGTGAGGGTGAGAGAAAATCGGTAAAGAAAGCAGGTTATCTCTCGTCATTAGGGGAGGGGGAATCCCCGTCTGGAGGGGGGTGAGGGCTTGGTGGGTGAGGAAGGAGGTGAGGGAAGACCGAGGTTCATTGATAAAAAGGGAGAGAGGGAAGAGGGGGAGACTATGTTTGGCATCGAGAGAGAGCAGACAATTATCTGTATTGATTAGCGCAGCCCAGTACTGTGAAGACTGAGAAAACTATGACTGGATCAATAGAGAGGGAGAGACAGAGAGGGAGGGAGGGAGAGACAGAGAGGGAGGTAGTTAGAGGATAGACAGACCAACAGAGAGAAACAAACGACATAGATAAAAGATACATATAATGACAAACATAAAGAGATAGAAAGATCGTTTATGGTGCAAAAAGGCAAAGACCCGAGGTGGCGTAAAGGTTATAGGAGGGGAGAAGGTGGAGGAGTCAATGAAAACACAAGGAGATACATTACACTGTTGATGTCATTACTCTTTATCATTGATTTGTCAGTACAACCACAGAGTTCATTCAACAAGCCATCCAGCGGCCTCCCATCACCACAGCACGTGGCTGAACAGAAACAGGGAAGGAGAGGTGCTGGAAAAGACAACAAAACACACACAGAGCAACAACAAGCTGGACCGACAGGACCAACAAACTCATTTCAAACCCAGTGTGTCACTTCCACCAACTACAAGACGTAAAACTCAATGAGGTTTTTTTATATTTAAGATGCTTAAAACTTTTCAGAGACTAAACCAGTTAAGAACATGGCTGAAGAACCAATAACAATAAGAAAAGTCTGTATTTAATGTCACTTTTTAGTCTATTTAGACTTTTTTTTTAGATAGAATTGCACAGTTGCTTACTGATAACCAAAAAGAGGGTAAATGTTGCAAAATACAAGTGTTGCATATTTTATATCGAATGCAATTAACTTTGTTTTACATAGTTTAAAACTTTGAACAGTATGCTTTAGCAATGCTACTGAGATCATGCTATTATCTTAAGCAAAAAAGAAACAAGAGAAAGAGAAGTGAGGACAAAAAGTGTGTGACTGACAGGGAGCTTTGAAAAATGTCAGAAGGAGAGTAGAGTTCAGGTAGGGGGCCTTTCTTTTTTTGTCCTGGATAAAAATCCAAAATGGTGGTGCAGGGTGGAACAAAAGACAAAAAAAAAAAGCCACACAAGGCAAAAACAGGAGAGTGACAACCTGTGCTGAGTAAAAAAAAACATCCTGCTGACACACACCGGCTAAAGTGCCTCGTCGGAATGGTCTAAATCTCAACTGGTTTTTGTTATGATGGTTGTAAAAGTACACAGACAAACACGTATTATGCAAACACACACATATAGATGCATTAATCCCTTAATCAGACCCCATCAAGTGTGTGTGTGTGTGTGTGTGTGTGTGTGTGTCTACCCACTCAATACACTTCCCGTTGAAAGTTGCATTTCTTGGAATCTGTGGCCCCATTACCCAGGCAACCCAGACCCACAGGACACACACACACACACACACACACACACACACACACACACACAAGTGTGTTTTGGTATCCTTATGGGGACCGTCCATTGACTTCCATTGATTTTAGTAACTAGATTTATACCTAACCCAAACCCTTTTCCTAACCTTAACCATTACTGATCTATAACTAACCCTAAGACTAACTAAAACTCTATTCACACCATACCTATAAACCTAACCCCTAACCCTAAAAAGGGGAGTCCCCCTCATGGGGACCAGGCTTCGGTCCCCACAAGAACCCTCGGACCCCAGAAAGATAGTAAAAGTCAGGAAACGGGTCCCCAGGAGGTCAGAAATACA
Organism: Pachypanchax playfairii; assembly: GCA_006937955.1. Classification (NCBI taxonomy): domain Eukaryota; kingdom Metazoa; phylum Chordata; class Actinopteri; order Cyprinodontiformes; family Aplocheilidae; genus Pachypanchax; species Pachypanchax playfairii. Next base: position 2,321,365 of record SSNP01000033.1, read on the forward strand.
AACCCACACACACACACACACACACACTAACACACACACAAACACACACACACACACACACACACTCACACACACACACAGTCACACACACACACACACACACACAAGTGTGTTTTGGTATCCTTATGGGGACCGTCCATTGACTTCCATTGATTTTAGTAACTAGATTTATACCTAACCCAAACCCTTTTCCTAACCTTAACCATTACTGATCTATAACTAACCCTAAGACTAACTAAAACTCTATTCACACCATACCTATAAACCTAACCCCTAACCCTAAAAAGGGGAGTCCCCCTCATGGGGACCAGGCTTCGGTCCCCACAAGAACCCTCGGACCCCAGAAAGATAGTAAAAGTCAGGAAACGGGTCCCCAGGAGGTCAGAAATACAAACCCACACACACACACACACACACTCAAACACACAGGGAACAGAGGAGCGCTGTCACCGAGGCATACAGCCCAGCCAATGTAATAAACCTCACACACAGCAGCTCGGAGAGACAGAGTGCAGGCGAGACGTCAAGACGTGAAGATGGAGACAGACGGAGAGAGCAGCAGAGATCAACGAAGGGAGAAAGAGATGAAAGAAAGGAGGGCAAGACATTTTGACTCTGGTAGCTGTTTTTTTAAAGACTGAGGGGTTTTAGTTGTGCTTGAGGACAGCAGAGCGGAGATGAATTCCCGCGGCGGGTAAGTTTGTTGGCTGGGATTATTAAACCTGTCTGCATGGTCGGTTGAGAAGAGATTGTAGAATTAGATCTTTTTCAGTGAATGAAGAACTTCTTATAAAAATATTTTTGGTGGCATTTGTATTTCAGATTTTTTTGCTTTCATTTTAAATTCAGTTGAATAATATCTTTAGTGATAATTTAATAAATTGTATCTGATTTTATCAGAATTACTACCATGAAAGAGAGACAGACCATACGTTACAGTTTGTGGTTACATTTAATCTTGTTTTAAAAAATATTTTGCTTAAACTTAATTCATTTCTGGATGTTTGTGTTGTTGGAATATAACCTGTACACACCTGACAGTATGTCACCTATTTCTAATAAAATATTAACACTCTGATTTGTGTTTTACTAATTCAGAATGTCAAAAAAAAGTCAAAAGTATATTTTTCTTCCCATCCTCAATAAAAGCACAAAAGACAAGAAATTAACTGATATGACACATGTTTTTTATATATTGTTCTCTTGTGGATGTCCTGCTCGCTGCTCGTTGTCAGGTAAGTTCCTCACACGGCTGTAAAAAAAAAAAAGGTTAAAAAAGAAAGAAAGAGAGGCACAGCAGTTGCCATGGCAGCACCGGAGGAACGAAGGAGAGACATTGCAACAGTCTCATTTCACACACAGCCCACTGCAAACCCACAGACTGACGCCCACATCCTCCAACATCAGAAGACCATTCACTTACAACCCAGGAAGTCCCAGCAAAAGGTCTCACACTGTTCAGAAAAAGACATTCAAAACCAATCCAGGGAAAATTTGCCAAACACGCCCACATCCTGATTTAAGTAACTCACTCATAGCTGTGCTGTCTTTCATCCAGCTCTCTCCTCATCTGTTCTCTGCACCCACACACTCTTGCCTACACAGCCCTGCAGAGCATCCTATGGAGACATCTAACTCAAGCCAAAAACAACGAAGAGGTCGAGTTCAACACAAGACAGCAAAAGATAGCTTCTCTTTCTATACGTGGCACTCAATTCTTATTTTTAAAGAACATACTGATTCAAAATACACTACAAATGCTTTTATTCTTTCCTTTTGGCTGTTTACACACTGACAGACAAACAGTCAGAACGTACAGTTTCACTGTAAAGACTCCCGCCACTGTGATTCTGGAGCTTCTGGAAAAGTTGCTGCACGTGAGACGATATGAGTCAGAGAACGTAAGAAAGAAAATAACACGATGGTCCTCGCATCTACTCTCGCCACTTATATGAGTGAAGCAGGAGGGAGGTTTTCTTGTTACGTCCACACACTTGCCATGTTGAATGCTGAGAGTCGACCCCATCTCCCACGCATGCAGCAATAATAGAAACACCAGCAGAGCTGCAGCAGGCAGCGCGTGTCCTCCCTACATACTGTATCTCTCTCACTGCACAGATCTGTGCAGCGTCATGTAATCGCGAGGATTTCAAAGACTATAAAGACGTTTTCTCAAAACCACTAAATCTTTGTAAGGACTGCTATATTGATTCCATTAAACACAATGAAAAAAGCTTATTGACACAGAAAAGAATGATAATACATTAGGCCATGAATTGACACCTTTAATTAAAATGAGCCACAGCCACAAAAAGAAGTCAAAGTGACACAAATTACAGAGATTTTACAAACAGAAATGTTTAATTGACTCCAAAAGAAGACTTTAACAACCCAGATTTGCTGCAGTGAGACGGAGCGCTAACAGCGAGTGTTTAGGTTCCAGTGACTCATATACAGATTTTATAGAACACACGTCCCTCTTTGACAGATACAAACAATCTGTATGTTTCTCCATGCCTCCCACTACCCACAATGTGTTACATAAGTCTTACATAAACGCTTTATCAACACATTTTTGACAGTGAACCTCACAACTTTAGAGATTCATCATGCACAACAAAGTATTTATATGACCTGTTCATCTTACAAAGACATCTGGATATGAACAAGAATCAAGAATCACAGGGACATTTTGAGATTTCAGTTTGCTAACTATGGAAACAAAGAGGAATCTATACAGCAGTAATGGTGCATGCACAGGTGTGACACCTACTCAGTCCAGAGATTTGAATTTGCATTTATATTATTGCAGTGCAGTACGAGAAATGTGTGCGAGGTTCCTCACAGAACATGCTCAGATTGAACAAGATGAACGACTTGAATCAGTCCTGAGAAAGACTCCAAGTTATGTCACCTGCTGCCACAGATAATCCCAGAAAAATTAAATAAAAGTCTTTTGCACCTGTATCATTGCATTTCTTGTTGCTGGAGTTTCAATGTGCATGTAGGTTGAGTTGTTAGTAAAGCAGCAGTGCATCAGGTATTGGAAAAAGAGCACCTTCTCTGTTGTAACTAGGTCTTTATTTTTGGAACATGCTGGACCTATCATTTTGTTTTTTGTTTCGAGTGCTCATGGTGTTGCAGTAGTCAGGACTTGTACTGACATCCCTATCAGAAAGAGCAGACCCGACAAGTCTTAAGCTGCTCCCTAGAAGAAAAACACGAGAATGCAACGGTGAATAGAGAGAGTTCACGTTTCTGAGCTGACATGGAACGGATATATGAGCGCACGCACGGACAAAAAGAAAGACAGAGAAGAAGAGTGGCCAACACTCCCAACTGCAAATGAACAACAGACAAAAGAAAATGTGTAGAGCACTAATCAAGGAACGGTGAATGCATCCCAGTGTGAGATGTATACCTGTGTGCGAAGGCCAGGGCATTCTGCGCTGGTTCAGGACGGGTGTCTGAGTTGGGAGTCGTGTCACAGATTTCGTCCGTGCCATTGATGTTTTCCATGGGCGGGGTCACGGGGGTCAAGGGGGAGGAGAGCTCACCAGCTGGAGACTCCTACAGATAAAATAAGGTTTGACTGCATCACTTTCGGAGCTCAGAGTTAATCAGGAATTAACTGGACAACATTCATTTCAAACCTTCAGATTCTCATCAAAAGGATTTATTATCAAACAAAATCTGTTACATTTATGTTCATCTTATCGATTCTTTAGGATGTACGTGCTTTTTGGAGAGAAACAATCTCTGATTTTGAATACATTTAAATTATGTTCCCAAAAAGTCGTGTTTAAGTTATCAGGACAAAAACGCATTGCGTTTAAAGTTAAATGCAAAGTAATGTTTGTTCGTTCCAGCAGAAATCAACTGTAATTAAACTCACACGTGATTTACGTCTCTGAAGAATAATGATAACAAACTTCTGTGACCCCGATGACCAATTTGATTTGATACAAATAATTAAACCAGCAACCTTGAAACTAAAATCTGTCTTTACAAAATAAGAGCTGAGAGATGTTTGATGACAGAGCTCTGTGCTCTAGTGCTGCAGAAAGTCCTGCACTAACTGAGCTCGCTCCGATGGGGTGCTACAAATTTGTTCCTTCTTTTTGAGAATAATTCTTCATTCCCACAGGCTTTTTAACTAGTTTGCTTTGGCACTTGCAAATTACAGAAAGTACAGATTAATTCTTATCTTTCTATCCCATACAAGCAAAGAATTATACGAGAGACAAATCATTTAGCTGCTGCGCTCACATAAAACAAAGCTATTAACACTCTGGGTTTGAGCACAATACAGTAACACAATGACACAGTCCCAGTGTCTCTAATGGGCAAAAAAGGAAAAGAAAGATAAGAAAAAGATTATGTCTGGTTTTAGATTCCACACTCCACGTTCATTAGTCTATGATTTCTTATCTGTTCCATAAACTTCCACTGGATCCCGGCCTACTGGGACAGTATTAAAGCCTTCAGATCTTATTGTAGAGGAATAGTTTCTCCTGTGTTTTTAGGTTCATTTAGAGGGAAAAGAGGATTTGGAGAAGGAAAGCCAGCTGGCATGTGGGTGAAAACACTGACTTTCAGTGATGGAGACAAACAGACAGCTTCAGCAGAGAACTGCAGCCTTCACAGTTACAGCTCGTCTCCACTTTCAGTACAGTTAGCGGTGTCGTGTGGCACATGTAACCCTCGGCTCCCGGTGAGAGTGAAGCTGCCCCCCTTTGCCTCATTAAAACACATGGAAAGGTGCTGTAATGTTTCAGCTGCATATGGGCTGCAGCATCAGAAGCACCCCCCCCCCTCACCATATAGATGAGGATATGAAACCTAGTTATAGACTTTAGGTTAACAAACAGAGTTGGCTTGGGATTCTCCCTTGAAACAAGTTCATAATATTTCACAAATACAGATAAACTACCCTAAAGTGTGTTGTTCTCAAGTATCTGTCAAAGTCTAACAATATAAGCTTTTCTTGGTTGGACACTTAGAGAGAAAAGGCTTGTTTTTATGTAAAACCCAATGCATAAAATGCAAAGAAAAACAGAGTGCAATGATTTGCAAATCTCATAAACCCGTGATTTAATCCCAATAGAGCATAAACAACATATCAGATATTAAAACTGAAAAATCTTACAGTTTCATAAAAAAAACATTTTAAATTCGATGGCAGCAACATCTCAAAAACATTGGAACAGCAGGATGTTTAGAATGAAGTTTTTTTGCGAGGTGATCCCAGAATAAAAACATTTTTTACCATTTACCATCATAAGTGTATTAATAATGATAATATTCTGAGGTTCTGTAAGAAAAACTTTCATTTTGCTTTTTTTGTTGCCATGGTGATTTAGAAATGTTCTTTGTTCGTTTATTTCTTTAATTTCCTCTCTGTGTTCACTGCCTCCCTCAGTTCTTCTGACACTCTGGCTCATTACACACCTGATCCCCATCTGTTAGTCTCAGTCAGTCATCACCCTCCCAGCACAGATACAGTCCTGGGTTTGTCTGGTCCTTGTCACATGGTGATTATTTATTACAGTCTCCTCCCCTTTCTTCACAGACACAGATTATTATCAGTCATTACTAAACAGACCATAAAAACTTCTGTGTTTGCCTCTGTTAACACCTGAGTCACCTCTTGCTGTTTTTATCTATTTATTTCAATTATTATTTATTTTTAACTTGTTTAATTGATTAACTTTTGACACACTTTTGACCTTTGATTCTGTTACCTGCACCGTCGATCTGCAGCTTCCTGTTTAATATCTTTGCGCACACTTTTGTTTGTTGCCTCATCAACCTTTTACTTTTCATTATAAGAGTTTTGCTTGTACTCATCTCCATGGTTTGCACACTGGGTCCGTTAAAACACTCACTCAGTGACAAATAACTGACAAATGTGAGCAGCAGAGTTTTTTCCTTCTCTCTTTCTAGAAGATTTATGATCCTTTTATTTGTCAGATTTTACTTGGAAGGTCTTGACACAAAAGGCTAGAACAACCAAATTACCTAAATGTATGTGAAGAGTAATGAAGTGATGAAAGGGCAACAGCTGTAAAATGTTAAATACACGTATCCTGATATTTCAGCTCAAGGATACTGTAGAGATTAATTATGAGGATTTCCTCAAAACATTTCCTACTTATAAACCGACATGATGAGCAGCACTTTTACCTGAACTGGACAGTGTTATTGGTTTTATTTAAAGATCCTGCATCCTACATTTATATCTATAATTTTTTATTCTTTATGAGTCTCTCTGACCAGTTCACCTGATCTCCATTTCACATGCAGTAAACTCACCTGAGAAGGGGATGTGGCCATCTCCATCTTCTCCTGACTCTTCTCCTTGGCGAGCCGTGCAGCTTCTTTGTACTCTGCAAACTTCTCTGCAAACTGGACAGAGAAGACGACCATCAGTGTGGAGTATAAATCCTGTATTTGGCTTTAATCTGTTTAGTAAAACCATGTGTGAGAGATGGAAGTGGGAGATATCACTATCTAATAAAGGAGGGAAAATATATTACAAGTTAAAACCGGTAATTACCCATGATTCCCCATAAACCACCTGAGCTTCTACTGCTAATCTTTGTCTGACTGTATCTTTGTGCTTTCTTGTAATCAGAAGTTGTCCATGACTAAATTTGATCTCCAGGGTTATTTTAGTCAAGAGCACAGACACATGCAATCAGGTAACCTCAGCTGAGGTGCTTTAAGCAAATATTACCACACACCCACCCCCACAGTACACACACACACACACACACACACACACACACACACACACACAAGTGTGTTTTGGTATCCTTATGGGGACCGTCCATTGACTTCCATTGATTTTAGTAACTAGATTTATACCTAACCCAAACCCTTTTCCTAACCTTAACCATTACTGATCTATAACTAACCCTAAGACTAACTAAAACTCTATTCACACCATACCTATAAACCTAACCCCTAACCCTAAAAAGGGGAGTCCCCCTCATGGGGACCAGGCTTCGGTCCCCACAAGAACCCTCGGACCCCAGAAAGATAGTAAAAGTCAGGAAACGGGTCCCCAGGAGGTCAGAAATACAAACCCACACACACACACACACAAGTGTGTTTTGGTATCCTTATGGGGACCGTCCATTGACTTCCATTGATTTTAGTAACTAGATTTATACCTAACCCAAACCCTTTTCCTAACCTTAACCATTACTGATCTATAACTAACCCTAAGACTAACTAAAACTCTATTCACACCATACCTATAAACCTAACCCCTAACCCTAAAAAGGGGAGTCCCCCTCATGGGGACCAGGCTTCGGTCCCCACAAGAACCCTCGGACCCCAGAAAGATAGTAAAAGTCAGGAAACGGGTCCCCAGGAGGTCAGAAATACAAACCCACACACACACACACACAAAGGAGACCACATCTGTCATTTTGTAGTGTATGAAACATTACAAGATGATAGAATTCAGCCTCCTACTCTTGTGATATCTACTGACACCAAAGACTAACGTATTGTCAGAAACACTTTATACAAACACAAATAAATAGATGAGAAAACATCTGCTCTGATTGAGGGAGCTGGGCTGGATATTGAGGAAACCTTTGGTAAGGGCAGAAAATGTCAGGTTAGACAAATGACCTTTTAAACATGGAGCAGATGTAGAGAGTTATGCACACTATGGACAGAGGGCACCTCAACTGTCTGTCCCTTAATAGCTAGTGAAAAGAAAAGTGTCAGTGTTCCATAAAGCCTCCACAACTTCAAATCAAACCCTGGAACAAACAGAGTGATTCCTGAATCAAAAGCGAATTTTATAGTCAGTGGAACATCCCTTTTAGATAAACAGGAAGAAAAAAGAGCAGGTGAGTTGAGGGAGAGTCGACAACTGATTTAAAAACCAGAAAAAAAGACTAGAAGAGGAAAAAAAAGAGCAACGCTCTACGAAGCAGCTCAGAAAGAAATAAGTGACAATGATATAGAGGAAGGGAGAGGAGGCCATGAATTACAGGTGTACAGTTATGAATGCATGACATCACTGGACCCCTCCTCCAGCCCTTGGGAATGGGCACCTTGGAAACGGTCGCTAAGGGAACAGAGCATTGAGAGAGGGGGGAAGAAAGAAGGTGGGGTGGGTAGGTGGACAGACAGTTGAAAAAAATCAAAGGAGTGGAAGAGAAGCAGCTAATAAAACAAATTCTGTGAGAATGTTGAGGAGAAAGAAGCAAACTTGTCCAATAAGGAGCAAAAAATATTTTCCCCGTGTCCCGTTCAGTAAATGGGACTTCCTCTGCTCGTAAAAGGCAACGAGGGGAGCTCTATCACAGCCACAGCCTGCATTGTCCTCCTCCCCCCAATATACCATGACCTCTCATCTACTCCAGTCATTTAGAGCAGGGAGATTTAGAGCAGCACTGATGCAACATTATGGTAAAAAAAAATGATAGAGAGACAGGGCTGGTCATCAGGTCTCTGTTTTAACACATGGAGAAATATTAGTGAAAAAAACATGTTGATGGACAAAGAGAAATGAAATATCAGCTGTTAATGTATATGGCCGCTCGGAGGTCATTCTGACCAAGAAGCAAAAAGCTCAGTGAGTGCACTCAGAAACTAAAGTTATCACACACTTTCTTTTGAGGCCTAATGAAGACACACGACCGTGCCCACACTGTGCCACTCTGACCTCGCCAAACTCTCATTGTCACCACAAACAACAGAACATTTCTCCAGCTAAATTATTGTGCCCACTGCCTTCGTTTACCCCAATAAACGACTCATTCAGTTAACTGCAACATCAAATGTTTTGCATCACAAACAGAATTCAAATATGCAGCGGCATCACATAAAGGTTTAAATTTGGCATGCAATATGGATTTGATCCATGTGCATAATATCAGATCAATATCTGTTGCTGAATAAAACATCCAGCTGCTTCTTGACAGGCTGATTTGAAATTGAGATGCTATGCTAATACAAAATGCTTTGTTGTGATTGGCCCTGAACCCTCCACATACCAGCAGTTCACATTTAGGCGATCTTACCTGCACTCTCCATAATGCATGAGGTGACTGCATATATATCATCCTCTGAACAGCTTACTCACACCCACACACGTGCACGAGAAAGCACGGACATACTATATAGCACGTGCACAATGACAAGGGGCCAGTTATGGACAAGATGGCCGTGCCGGCACCTCTGCACAAGCCACACAGTTCAGCCCAACGTCATGAAAATAAAGTATATTTATGCAAAAACAAAGAAATGCATCAAGAACGAAACGTATTATGATTCAGAAAGTGTGAAATCATGAATATTTTATGTTTTTTTTTATATTTATGAATAGAACTTTGCAAGCAGAAAAATGGTATAACTGTTTTTAAAGCTTTTACTGCTGTAAAAAAAATCTCAGAGATACAGCTAGTTAAAAAAAAAAAAGATAAAACACACTGTTCTGCTTTGATCAAGCGGTGTGAAACACACAGGCAGTGCTTAATCAAAACACTGGTAAGCCATCCTGAACTTCCAGGCTTTCAGCTGCATGAAACAGGGTCAGTGCTGCTGAACAACTCAGTGTGAGCCTTGGCGTGTGTTTTCCGTATGCTTGTGTGTGCGTGCATGTGTTTGCTGTTTGTCTGCGGAGGAATCGTGTCGGTGGTGTTTGTGGGCTGCCAATTAACACACACACACAGTTTGTGAAAGGTAGAGTCAGCTGAAGCGGGAAATGAGGAATGGAAAGCTAAAAAAAAAAAGGCAGTGGAACAATTGATGTTCTTGCAGAGAACATCACAGCATGAGAGACGGCGGTTTGCATTACATTGTTATGGTAGTGAACAATAAATATGCATTTACAGGACAGTATGTCTGATTTAGAAGACAACTGAATTTACTTTGCCGTACTATCTCTCTCTGTCTCTCTGGCCTTGCTCGTCTTTAACCTTGGCCTCTGGTGCTTCTGCCTATTGCAATAAAGTCACCCCCCCTCCTCCTCTTCCTCTCTCCTTCGTTCTCTTTCCTCCCTCCTCTGTCCCCCCGGCACCACTGTTGTCCACTGTTCCACTCATTCATAGTAAACACTATTGATTTTCAGCAAGGAAAATAAAAAAAAAAAGGAGCCATGAATTTTAATGCCCCTATCTGTCCCCTTCTCCATCTCTTCCTATCCCCCTCTACGTCTCCATGCCTCTCCCATCACCCCCTTCAACACCACCACCTCCGAACCGTCTTTCCTGAGGGGAGGATAAAGAGATGGGGATCGTGTGTCCATGTATGTGTGTAAGTGTAAGGTATGAAGGAGGGGGGGGTTGCATTTCTCATTTCCCAGCTGTGCCTCTCCCACACAACTGCCCCCCGAATCTCTCCTTCTTCCCGTCCCATCTCTTTTTCCTGTCCTCGTGGTGCTTCCTCCTCTTCACAACTCTGGGGAGTGGGAGCTGATGAAGCTCACTCACACAGATCTGATAGTTCCACACAGATAGATGCTGCTTCAGTCCAGCTATCACATGCATGAACACCGCAAGGGATACAAACACTCTTCAGGTCAAGGCCATCGACAGGCAAAACAAACACATACATACACATTTCCTGTTTCACTCACAATCTGCAACACCGTACTCTCAGCCAACCATCTTTCTTCCTTTTTCTTTACTATTGACTTCCTGTTCTAAAATTTGCTCTTACTTGTCGGTCTTTTTGCTGCATTTATCCACCACCCCACTCTCCCAACATCTCCAACCTTTCCTTTTCTCCAGCTCCCTCGCCTTGGCCTCCCTTTTCTACTCTGTGTATTGATTTTGCTATAAGTGGTGTCCCGGTTGCGACAGGTTAGCATAGACAGACAAAGGCAGACTTCATCAACCAGTGTTAAACACAGGAGCCACGTCCTCAATAATCACTCCATCACACAAAAGACGACAAGACACAGAGAGGAGAGAGCAGAGAGGAGAGCATGTGGAGAGTATAGATGAATGGTGGCAAGAGAAAAAGAAAAAAACATTGAGTTTTCAAGGTTGTCCTTTTTTTTTTTTTTCCTTCTTTAATTTGTCGACGACACTGAGGAATGGTTTGCCTCTTACATTTGTACACACACAAACTAAAGCGGGGTTATTTCTTAAAATCTGATTTTTTTTTTTTTTTACTCCAGAAGAAAACACATAAAACCTGATGTATGGCACACAAAACACTGGCCTCGAAATTCTGGTCCAAATCTCTTTTAACAGCCTCATTATAACAGCGAGTGTATGTTTGTGGACTCTGCTGATCTGATTCAGTGTGTGTCTCTGCAGAAATGTGTGCATATGTATCTGTGTGGGTTTACCCAGACAGTTTTCATCTCCTCTTAATCTCCTGCTCTTAATTCAGAGTGTACATTGAGCCGCCTAATAGGATGTGACTGGAGCGCCTGCTGCAGCGCTAGCCAGCTAGCCGCTAATGAGCGGGCCGCCACAGCCAGGGAATCAAAGCGCTTCATCAGCACTCCTAATTACTCTAAACCTCGTTAGCTTGCTGGAAAGCCAACATCTGCTCACAGTAACGAAGCACACCCAAATATAACACGGCCTGATGCTGTCCGAGCTCGACACGAAGACAGACGATTACCGGTTTGTTTTCATTTTTTGTTGCTAACAGTATTTACACTGTGAGTGCGATCAGAATCAGCTGCTGCTTTCCACAATGTTTTTTAATGTGGTGCTAATGTTGCTCGTCCGTGAAGCAGCAGGTGTGTGGACAGCAGGTTTCCATGTTGCTCTGTCTGTTTGCCCACTCACCCCCTCTCTGTCTCTGATCAAAGTGCATCCTTTCAAACCACCCAATCCTTCTGCCCCCACCACCTTCTGCTGCTCCTTACTTCCACCTCCACCTTCCCTCCCTCCTCCCATCATAATTTGACTGATGATTACACTTGTCACTCATGGCAGCATGTGGCCAATTAGGAAGAGGGGAGATGGGGAGGGAAGAGACAGGCGGGTTGTGGTGTTGTGGAGGGGGGGGGATTCAGAGTTTCAACTAGTCGTCACTTGTTCCACTCTGGTGAACCTTTTAGCTCTTAACTGTGTGAAGAACTAATATTATTTACGTTCAAATTTTCTTACTAGATCCAAGAAATGCATTTTCCGTCCTTCTTTGTGATGCTCTGGCCTTGTCACACACTCTCTTGGCCACTTCAGCATCTGCCCATGTTCCAAGGTAATCACAGACTCATTTAAAGTCACTTTTGCACACTACCTCTGACTGGTGGTTAAGAGTGCGACGGCAGACTAGGCTTTTATGGGCCTTAATGTGTCCTACAGACACTTTGGCAACCAGACTGCTGTTCCTGAAGACGCGAGAGTGGAGAGAGGAGGGAGAGGGCAGGACATGTGAGGCCAACAGCCATGGTGACTTAACCAGGCTGAAAAAAGGGGGAACGAAATAGGATGAAAGAGAAGGGAGGGAGAGGGCCGTGCACGACAGAATGGACGGAACATGGACGCGTCAAAAGAAATGGGGAGAGAGGGGTCACTTAGTCACTCCTTCGGTACCCCCTGCTCTGCACCTCCTTCCTTGCCCCTTTTAGAGGCAGACAAAGGGACAGAGGGGAGCAGCCCTTGTACAGAAGAGGGAGGGGTTCCCTCTGACACCCCCCCCTCTTTACTCTGCCCTCTAATATTTAAAGACAACCAGTTAAAATTGCTGGTATGGACAGATAAAAGCAGAAAGGCACCCCAGATGGTCCAATTAGTGACACACAGGAGATCTGTCAAAAACTAAGAAGTAAATTTAGACAGTAAGACATACACTTATTATCTACATTAATCAAAACTCCATATATTTATTAATAAAATCGGAATATTTATTATAATATTAGCAGAAAATATATAAAAAGACATCCAAAGTTTTTGAAACAAGAACATAATTTTTGTTTTCATGATTTTTGAATGTTGTAAGTTTGACTATGCGTTTCCAGAAGACAGGCAGGGTGTTGCACAAGGGGGAAATGAGAAGAAGAAGAGGTGGTGGAGTACAACAGATTAATTTCAGAACAGAATGCTCCTGCTGAGAGAAGGACAGAGAGCAGGAAGGATAGACGGGGATCAAGAAAAGGGAAAATGCTGAGAAGAAAAAAGATAGAAGGGAGATTAAACATGCATTCAACTCTCTCAAAGGGCTGAGGTGCTTTTGGGAAGTCTCTATTCTGTGTGCGCGCAGATGCATTTGCAATTATGTGACATTGCTCCTTGCAGACACGTTCCCTGGCCTACGCTTCAAAACCTGATCGGTGAGCACTTTCATCCGCCCTCAGTCTGAAGGACATGCGGCAGAACCCCCAAAGGTTAATAGGACCCCTTCATTACCATAAATCTTATCAGCTAAATGAAATGGAGAAAGGAATCTCTGATTTAGGCGTCCGCTCTGCACTGCTGGACTAGTAGGGAGACACCCAATCAAACCTCTGGGTTTTATTGGTCTTTTTTATTATCTAAATGTACTGGCACATGAGCCAGGTGGCAGAGGTGATAGCCTGCAGCCATCAACAACAGAAGAGACAGCGGCTGCTGAAAACACAATTGATAGTCTATAAATAAGACCACTGTCATCTCTGCAAATAGACTCGTCGAATGTTGCATATTTTACCGAAACAAAGTGTATTAGAGAATGTTCTAATACTTCAGACTTTAAGAAAGAAAAAAAGTCCATATTAGGTTTTCAGCTGGAGTTTACGGTCCTGCTTCATAGTTTGATCTCAGAGACTGTCAGAATCTCAAATCCTGATCGCAGCCTTGCTACATCTGACTAAGCATCCGCACTCTGAGTACAGAACACCAGGTCAAGTATTCCTGAGCGCTCGGTTTGCACATCATCTGTGTTCCTGACGGCAGAGATAAGCTGAGGGAACCAGAACCACAGAAGGAAGTCTAAATCAATATCTAGAATGGAGTCAGGTGGTTTGTATGAGTTTGGTCCTGCTGATGTGTTGATTAACTGCCTACGCACACATTCACACATGCCACACACACTTCATCTATCCCCCTCTCTCTCTCTCTCTCTCTCTCTCTCTCTGCGTGTGCTCTCCAGCTGATTAAGGTCTCTAGGTCTGATTAAGTGGTCTGCTCACCCAGCTCCTGGTTGGGGCTGATGCTAGGTTGTATTTCACCGCATACAATGAACAGCTACACAAAATGATTCTGTATGAGACAAACACTTAGAAAACTACAGGCCTACAATTCCTTCGAGCAGCACATCGCACCTGGAGCCTTCCATGCCAGAATTTTACCATCATTTTATGTTGAAAAAATAAAAAAATAAAAGCAATAAGATCAAGTTAACTCCAACAGTTCTTAGAAAATGTTTAGACAATTATACTATGCATCACGTAGCACTAAAAATATGTGAGAGGGATGACTCAGAGCTAGTACACTAACAAATTTGAGCTTAACATGTTTAAAATTAAACATGACAGTCACTTTAGTGATGAGTAAGAATAACTGCAGTGGCCATCTTGAATTGGATTGACTCTAAAAGCAAATCAGTAGCAGATATACAACCAATGATCATGTTTTAAGAGTTTTATTACAGTCTGTCTGGTGGTTCATGAGATATTTTGCAAGCAGGGTTGATTCTAACATAGATGGCGCTCAGCTAAGACTACATATAATTTCAGCCCAATATCTGTAGAACTGCGTCATTTCTGTTGTTGTTATCTTGTGTTTTTCTGTTTGCTAACGTTGATTAGTTGAAGGATTTTATACTGTTCTTCTATACATATAAACACACACATGCCAGTAAAGGTTGTAAAGGTCAGTTTCTCTGCGGCAGACCAATGTACAAACATTTGCGCTCGCTAATGGTTGCTAATGCTCAGTAGTTGATGAAGATGCATTGGATATAAGTGGCTCGCTCTCCCCATGGTTCTTTGGGGAAATTCAACACCACTTATTGCTGCTAATGATCTACGGGACCTTATCAGCATTAATTCTACATTAGTCTCAACCGATTCACATACACAAATCCCTAAACTACATATATAAACCTTCTGCCACTTTACCACACCTGTGAAAATCCAATAAAAAAGGTAAACAGTTAATAGGATTAAAAGAAATGTTAAAACCCTGGTGTACCACACGCATCACACATCATCTAATCATTACAGGCCGGCTCTGTTTGCATTAATCCACAACCATGTAACAGCTTTAATTTCTAATATGTATTCTAAGAGTGCCTTAATTAGAGCGGCTATTACCAATGCCGAGGCTTTTATGTTTCCAGAATTAAATTTAATGATGACTTTTATGGTTGATTCATTCCATAAACACATCAGCTGAACATAAGGTCATCCCCTACTCAGACTTCTTTGGATCGTGTCACCTTGTCAAACCAAATAGACAAACTGAGAACCCATTAGCTCATGTAGCATTCTGCCATCGGTGTGCTACATTCAGACTCATATGCTACAATCTAATTCCACCACCACAGGGAGAGCAGAGCAGAGCAGAGGGAGCGAGAGGGATTGTGACAGAGGGGAAAAGGAGAGGAGAGGGGAGCCACAGAGAAAGAGAGAGCTAGCTTAATGCAATAAAGCATGTAGTATTGACATCTTTCTCGTGTCTATTGATTCCCCATTATGTTGCTAACAAACCCAGGTTGACATTTTGTCATTTGCAATCATGTTAACACTGCGACTCGCACGCTCCCCTCCACAAACCAATCTATACCTACACACACGAGCTTGCACATGTGTGTTCATACTTGTGTACACTCATACACGTTTATTCCCTCTTTGTCACACACACGAAACAAACCGGTGAGCACATGCATGTTCTCACATGGTGTGGCAATTAAATACAGGTGGCGGGGCCTTGTGCACGCGATAGAAATGTCTTAAAAGTTGTCAGGGAGCACATGCACACACATGTTTAGACCAGGAATTTTACTGGAATTGTATATGAAATTGTAAACATTAACTTCAACAGAAATATGGAAACCTGTGAGGGTCTAAACTGTTTCTAAATGCTTGTGAGAGAACGAATCATACAGTGGGGGATGGTGGGTAATGTTGTGTGAAAGAAGGCGCATCTATGAGATGAACTGAGTCTAGGTGTGTGTGAAAGATAAGGAGAAGGAGAAAAGCGGCCCCCTTGATGTCCCTTCGTATCATATCAAACCCTGCGCTGTGTGGGAAACTCGTCGGTTTCTCCTCCATGTCCCATTAAACTTTGATATGCCAGTTAATGCTGATGGCTTCACAAAACCACTTTACTATGTGCACACAAACGGTTCACACAGCGGTGGCAGCGACCTGTACCTTCACAGACACAATACCATTAAAAATAGAACAAAACCTGGGTTGGTTACAGCTGGTGGAAACACACTTGTTTTTGCACTGTATATACGATGGCTCGTCTGTTTCATGACGATGTGTGTGTGTGTGAACCCCCCACAGGGGTTGTGCATGAGTGCTTGAGGCCTGTTGTAACATAAAAGAGAATGAAAACACAGGGGGGCAGAGAAGGGTCAGGTGGGGCTGAGTCTAACACTGCTGCTGTGACCTCTGACCTCGCACAAAGCTGTAACGCAAAGGAGTCAAGTAGCTGCCACCAGTCAAAGAGACGAGTTAACTGAGCGCTCAAGTCAAGAGGCCTCCAACTACATGGGAAATCTGTGCATGTGTTCTCCGTCAGCTCCCACGGCTGGATCAAGAAAGCAGATGAAAACTCAAGAACATTTACAATCTAAAAATGCTACTTTAAAGTCTCTTTTGTCGCCCTGATCTCAGGATTTATTTGTCTGAAAACCTGGTGCTGAATTCTTGCAGAAACAAGAACACGTTCCTGATTTGTTCTTGAAAACGGGGGAGAAAATTATTGAAAAGGACAATGCATTGTTCAGCTTTGTCTAAACAGAATAAAATCAGCATAACATTGTGAATCACTGTCATTTTGTCACCTGAGGAACTGAGCAGGCTGAGTACACAGCCCATCAGTTTGCCTGCTTATTCAGATGCTGCTCCTGGCCCGGGACGCTGCAACATAATGGCTCATCTGTGGTTTATTCTCACCTCTCAAGCTCAAACTGAGTTTCCCCTCAACCTCATCGTTTTTCACCCTGTCATCTGCTCTTACTTTCACCCTCTTTCCTCCTCTCTCACTCTCTCTTTCCACATTTTTTTTTTATCTCTTTCTGACATCCGCCATTTTTCAAAACATGGAGTGCAAAAACTCCTCCTCCTCCTCCTCCTCTACAGATCCTGCGTGCGCCTTCACCTCTTCCTCCTTCTAATGTCTCTCCACTCTTCTCACTGTGTATATCTCTGGAGATATAGCAGGTAACAGGTCATTTTCATCCCTCCACACTTGTTTTCTCTCTTTACCTCTATCACCTGTCCTCACACTGTCACATGTGGCGCTGTGTTGACTGAGTATGAGGACTAAAAGGTGAAGCTGGCCTTCTCTGAAATCAAATGGTCACGAACTGATCTGGAAAAAGAGATGCTTAGGGCGTTGTAGGAGACCTGGCCCTTTAAGAGCCAAACTACATCCAATGCCAAGCAGCAGATTTAATTACCCACCATGAAGTATTACAGTATGTGCTCTGGTTGATTAATAACTTCAACAAGGAAATAGTTTAATGACTTAGTTTGTCTCTTCAAGACTTGATATACTGAAGACCAGGAAAGGAATGTGAGGTGTAGGGGGGGAGGAGGAGGGGGGAGTCAAGTGATGCGCAGCTGTTATTTGTCTGAGGAACTGGAGAAGTTGAACTGAATCCTCTGACAATGACACAGTGTCGTACTAAAATCGGCCTTGCTGCTCCCACCATGCGTCCTTTTCTTCCACTTGAGCGCAGATGAAACGCAGACGGCGCCACAGCTTCAGCTGGCACCCCCCACCCCCGCCTTCCTGGCTCCTCACTCCCTCTGCTATGCTCCGCGCTTCCAGGCGTGCAGCAGCCAAGCAACGGGACAGAAAGACGCAGTCACTCCAAAGTATGAGGTGTTTATTGGAACACTGGCGGCCAACTTGGACGCAAGTCAGAGCCAAAGAGGGATCACAGAGGGCGCAAAGCTGAGTCACTGTTACAAATAGTGAAGCACAAAACATTACATAAAACAAAACAACGGAAAAAAAACGGTTTTCTTTCCCCCTCTGCTTCAGTATGGTCTTACTCCTCCGTGCACCTACGCTCTACTTCTATCTCCCCCTCTCACTCCTTCCACCGGCCCAGGAATCGATCTCCGCAGGATCGATAAGTTGGCATGAATATTCCCTGCCTGCCGAGAGTCTAGTTGGGGAGAGTCGGAGGCTGAGGCTCAGGCGCAGGCAGAGGAGAAGACAGGAAGGACGGGGACGGATAGGAGATCAAAAATCCTCGGAGAAAGGAACATAGGCGGAGAGGAAATGAAACAACACAGGGGTGGAACAGCAGCGCGTCGTTTCCCTGACCGGACAGCGTAATGAGGAAAACGTATTACAATAGTTTGCAGTCTTTAAACTCTGGTGCGCTCGGATAAGCTGATGTGATTTTGACAACCGCCCCAAGAGCGCAAAAGGACTCTATTTTAAAAAAGCCCTTTAAAAACAGGCAGACCGGAGAGTGCGTAAGTGGGTGTGTGCGCAGACAGATCTCCCCGCTGCAAGTGCATCGGCACAGAGCAAGGCGGGGCTGGTCTGCATGGCTGGCCGACATGGAGGAGGTGTAGCAGGGAGAAGAAAAAAAAAAGATGTCTTACCGGAGTTGGAGCGGAGAGCCAGGGGGGACTTGAGACGCCAGGCGTTGAGGTCAGGGGCAGTTCTCTGAAACACGAACGGCACCGGCAAGGGAACAAACATGATCTTCCTCCTCCTGCTTCTTGTTTGGATGCAAATAATCGGACACAGGTCGGACTGTGACAAGATCTGTCCTCCTCTCAAGCTTCTGTATCTTCGCCCGATTCTCTTGCAGACAGCTTTGGGAAATTATTTGGTTTGCAGAGCTCGCAACATTCACCGTTGGGTGTGTACACATGTGAAGCCCACAGCCGCGCGCTTTTATTTACATTTGTGGATGTCGACTGGAGGTCGGCATTAGTTTTGGTGTAGCCTAAATGTGCATAGAACATACAATGTAGAATGGTCCCTTAAGTGCAGCTGTTACAATCCAGACTAACACACAGACGGATCGAGGGGAGACCAGAACTCACTTCTGCAGCTACATGAAAAGTTGTGTTACAATTACAGGTTTATAATAAAAAAAAAAGGCTGTGTGTCACCTGTCTGCGTCTCGCACTGCTAAAGCTTTCTCCTTGAGTAAACATAGAGGCCCCCGGAGCTTATTTTATCCTCTCACTCCTCACAGGTTATGTTTCCTGTAAAAAAGGCATGAGAACAGTCGCTGAGCCTGTGATATATTCCTGTGGCATTTATCCTCGGCCGGGTTTAGCTTTGGTTTTCGCTTTGCAGTTGAAAACAAACACCATAAAGTCTGACACGTGGCAACAGAAACGACAGCAGAGTTAATATAAAGTCGTATTTGGATCTCTGTAGTATTTGGTCATTTAGCTGCACGCGCTCACCTCTCTTATTCCATCGCGCGAGGGCTGTAGCCTATCTACATTCATCCACACGCGCAAAGCAGCGGGTCGCGTCGCGAGCACATTTAAAACAGCTTCATTAAAACCTTTCGTCACTAACTAAGAAAAAAAAGGTTATAAATAAGAATAAGAGAAAGGGGGGAGGAAAAGAGGGGTGGGGGAGTAAAAAAGGAAGGAGGAAGGATGCAAACAAACAAACAGTCAGAAAACACAGCGCGCGCGCATGGCTCTGACGCTCCTCCTCCCTCGCGCTCCGTAATTAAAACGCAATCAATCGATAGATAGATAAATAAATAAATGAATAAATAAATAGTTTGACAAATCACAGAAGCACAAATAAAAGCGACAGCTACAAGAATACGATCATGATGTCGCGCTTTATCGGAAGACTTGCCGTTCTCCGTCCATCCGTCTGTGTGTGTCTTTTGGGATTTTTTTGGTTGTTTTTTTTGTTGTTGTTGTTTTTTTGGTTTAGTTTTTTTGTTGTTGTTTTTGTCTGTCTCGCTGCTTTTTCCCCCGATATTATCTGGGAACCCCGATCTCTCATTCATTCGACCCGGCTCCCCTCCAGGATTGTAGCGATCTGCCACTAGGCTGGCCGCAACATTTGAGGCGAGAGAGAGGACCCGCTACTACTCACACATCACCCGCCCACCCCCGCACCCCCTCCCTCCATCCCTCAATCCCTCCCTCCTGCCTCCTACCCACCCATCCACCCCCCACCCCCCTCAATCTCCCTCGTTTTCACTACCGCTGCAAAAGGTATCCTGTATTGATTTTTGCACCCCTCACCCACCCCCCTCTCTTAATAATACCGGTTATAATGATGCCAGTGGTGATCAGTGCATTACTCCTTGGGAAGGGATGAAGTCCTGATATGAGAATCATTGGATGCTGCTTACAGAGTTAATATCTATCAGGATACCCTGCATGGACACAGTCACGTTATCTAATTACTCCTGCTTTTAATAACCCCCCCGAGCGCACGAGGATGGACCATTATCATTTAGATGTAGATGCAAGAAGACAGGACAGGGACTTGAAACTGGCTCGCAAGCTGAAAACCCGTTTAGTGCACTTTAAGAGTGAATAAACTAAATGTCATTAATGACTGAGTCATTCTTAAGCATGTGTTTTAAGGGATTATTGATGATGCGCACAGGTCATGAGTAAAACCTCCCTCCCCCCTTCCCTGCCTCTGGATCCTGTTCCTCGCATGTCCCGGCCTCCTCCTCAGCATGCCTCTCCACGCCTCGTGCCCTCTCCCTCTTCAGCCCCGACATGTTACATGCTGTCAATTACAGGCCAGCATCAGTCAACGCCGGGCGCTTACACACCAGATTATTGTCGATATAGATTTTTAAATAGAAAAATCTATACCTTAAACATCGCACTCAATACGGGCAAATCAATAGGAATGAGCATGTTCTTGCTCCTTTTGGGCCCGTGAACCGCCTCTCTATTCCATCCCATCCCGCAGGACCGCGTGCGTGTATCTTGCGGGTGATTAGGCCTCTTTTAACGGAGGCTGGACGTGCACAACAGTGAGTTATTTGCCTTTCATCACCACACATGCCACTCACTCAGTCATCAACAGACAGCCTAATTGCCAAGAAATGTGAGGCGCACACTAATCTGGCTTATTCTTAATTATGAAAAATGTCTCATCCCTTGTTGTAGACAACCTGGTTTTATTGTCCTTCTCCCTTCGCTTCACACATGACAGATGACATCCGCAGGTCCAATGAAGAGCAGAAGAGGAGGGGAGTATGAGAAGACGAGAGAAAAGAGGTGAAGAAGAGAGAGAGGGGAAGAGGAGGGGAAAATAAACTGAGGAGTAACGAGGAGTATGGAGGAGAAGCAAGAGGAGGAGAGAAAAAAGAAGGGAAGGGAGAAGTGACTAGTTGTCCTTCAAAGACCCCCTTCTTTCCACAAAGGGAGCCATGCGCGCCCCCTTTCCCTCCTCCCTGCGCTCCTTCCAGACAAAAGCAATTATTTCTTGTAGAATGTAGTGTGGTTGTGCGCGTCTGTGGAAGAGAGAGATGGAGGGAGGGTGTGTGAGATTGAAAGAGAGGAAAATAAGATGGTGTTGGAGGGGTGAGGAAGATGAGGAGGTGAGGAGAAGAGGGGGAGAAGGAGGGGAGGGGGTGCTAACAGCATCCACCCGTTTGTCCTCCACACACTCTTCTTCACCAAAAACTCTTCTTTTTCTTCCACCTGACACGGAAAACTGTCAGCCAGGTATATGCGCACGTGCATTAAAACACGTGGATTCCAGGTATTCACAAACCAGCGCGTGATACTCGGGTCTCATTATCAACAGCGGTAAAAACTTTAAAGGCAGAAACAAACTCTTGTTATCTTTCGCTCCAGCATGTGCTGAATGTTGATATTCGTCCAATTAAAAATATTTTCCCTCATCGTGTTCAGAGCAGCTTTGTGTCTTTTGACAAGTAAAAAGCTGTAAAACCTGGTGATGATATTATCCACCTACAGTCTGTCTCATGTTCTGTCCATCTGTCTGTCTCAAGCCGATCGACGGCCTAAACTCATCTGACTGGTCCCCTCGGTGTGTTTCCTGCTTGGTGCCCGTAGGGCCCCCGCAGCGAGTCGGTCCCTGCAGTTTCAGTCCCCCGGGACCTGGAGGGAGAACTCCCCCTCTGGGGAGGGAGGGGGAGTCCTCGAGTCCTCCTGGACCGCTCTTTCTGCAGATATGGTCCCCCACCCGTCCCATCAGGACTCACAGTCCATAAAACTGGATCCTTTGTTTGGTTATGTCTCTTTTCTTTCAATGTTTTTCAGAAATACTGGAATAAATTACATAATACCTAGTCAACACTTGCATAAATTCTCTGAACGTCATTTCATGCTCCGAATTTACAACATATTTCTAAAAGCTGTGTCATTTGTTAGTATTTCTCTTTTTACTCTGAGTTACAAAAATGATTGATTGATTGATTTCTACTTAGAACCTGCCAAATTCTTTAGAATTTACTATTCCAAACTCATTTTTATCATTTAAACTTGTGAAGTTGAAACATAATTAAAACTCATGTCTAATAAATATCTATTTTTTTAAAGAGCAGGAACTAAGACTGACCTAAACTGTCCTGTTTTTTAAAAACATTTTGTTGCATGTAAATCCTTATATTTTTATTATAAGTGTAACTAGTCAGTGCATAAAATGCAAAGAAAGGAAAAACAATAATAAAGAAGTGTGTTTATGAATATTTAGATTAATCTGGACTCTACTTTAAGCTGTTATTGCTTTAGATTTGGAAGAGAAACATTTTCAAAATAAAACCACAATCAATGAAAAAGCTCTAACTTCAAAGTACATGCCAGACTTGTTCTCAGTGTTTAATAAGATAAATATGTCTTAAGACGATTGCTCACAACAAACAACAATATTCAAAGCAGTTTGTTCAGTTGCTTCACCACAACATGTTTTCTGTGTCATGTGCTGTAGGTCAGGATGTGAAGTGAAATATTTATCCAATCAAAAAGAGTCAAAAGTGTCCTTAGGCTACACATTAGTAACAATGTGGGCCATCCATTAGTCATACTGTTTATTGCACTCTTGGTAATTGCCTGTTTTTCATTTTGGATGATTGATCAGTCCGTTTTAAAACAGTATTTGAATGTTGAACATTCTGCAGCACAGTTAGCAGCAGAAAAAGAAAAATCTTTCTGCTTGTGCATCAATCTGAACGTGCGTGGAAAGACCCGGCTCGTTCGCAGGGGTGTTCGTATCCGTGTCATGGTCATAGTTAAATGGTGATGTCACGATGACAAACGAGGTGGTTGAAT
The DNA here is from genome assembly GCA_006937955.1 of Pachypanchax playfairii. NCBI lineage: Eukaryota > Metazoa > Chordata > Actinopteri > Cyprinodontiformes > Aplocheilidae > Pachypanchax > Pachypanchax playfairii. The sequence continues at coordinate 2,344,730 of SSNP01000033.1, forward strand.
TAAATCCTCACTCATCAATAACAGCTTTGGTCAGGAATCAATAGCGGTCAACAGCGGCGTTTCTGGCTCCGTCAGCGGCCTAACAAGGCCCTATTAGAATGGACGCTGTCGCCCCGTCCCGTCTCAGCAAAACAGCATGAAACGCCAACACTCATATCCTCCTTCTGCACACACACACACACACATACCAACAACACACAGAGCAAAATGCAATATTCACAGAAAACCATGCTCTGACATGATGTATAGATTTGTCAAGATAATATGGATATGATGCATGGGCTTTTATGAGGTTTATTTGTTGGTGTTTTTGTCATTGTGTGTGTGTATTAGAGAGAGAGAGAGAGAGAGTGGGCAGGTAAGTGTTGTTTGTGCATCGTGGGTTGGTGTGTGGGAAGGCTGTGGAGTTCTTTGGATCCCCAACTGCAGAGTTCAGATCCAACCGAGATTCGATCAATTCAAGAAAACACACAAAGACGAGGAGGAAAAAGTGAGTTGTGCCAGTGTGTGTATATGGAGATGTCAGTGCCAATCCATAGTCACACAAAAAAGTACCAACAGAAAAGATAAAACTTAAATTCAGATCTCATATGGAGCCAGAAAACGACACACACACACACACACACCATGACTTTACAGCCCTATCTATCTCCGCTCCCTGCATACCACCACCTTCTTTTCTCTTTTTCCTCCAGCGAACAAGCATTTGATCCTGCTAAAGCCCATGTTCTTTCTGTATTCCTTGTCTTTTTTATTAGTTTTTATTAACTTTGCCTCCATCTCTCTGTCAGCACTCTCAATAATCAATGCTGATATATTGCCAATATCCACCTCAGTCCCTTGTGCCATCTTTCACCAAGGCTCTGTTATTGGGGGAGATTGGCCCAATAATAATGATATTTATAATAGATATTTATTATCTGGGGTTGTGGCAGTGCTGCGGATGCACCTTGCTGAAAACTTACTCACCCCACAGACACACAGGAGAACATATACACACACACACAAACACACACCGTCTCTCTGGGACTCTTTAATTTACACTGGTAATATCAGGCGATTATTCCCCACACAGATAGCGCCGGGTTATCAGGAGAGTTAGCACACACTGGCCGCAATCGTTCGTGTATTCACTCGACATTATAGAGTCCTCTGCGCCTGCATGTGTGAATTAGAGTGTGTAGAGAGCTGGAGGTTCACCTATGGCAGTCTACCGGCACCGAGGAGTGTTTAGAAGCCAAGGGAGGGGTCAAGATACTTGGTCAGGGGAGGCAATGCAGAGGAGAGGGGACTGGACAATCTGGCCCTCCTTAATCCATCCCACACCCTCCCTCCGTCTCCACACACACACACCCTCAGGTCTCATACACCCCCAACACCTCCCTCCATCCCTCCAGTAGCCAGGGCCCCAGACGGTAATCCACCCCAGTGCTCCTCATCCTTTCATGTATTGATTTCCTCTCCTGCACCACGGTTACATGTCGCACCCACGTCATTGGGTCTCGGCTGCCTCCCCCTGCCCTCTCTGCCTCACCCTTACCCCCACCCATCTACCACCACCAGCTACTTCAACAACAACAACAACTGAAGGTGTGGGAGGGAGGTGGGTGGGGGGGGGGGCGAAAAGGGAGGGGAGAAAAAAAAAAAGAGTTCTAAAGGACAAAAGGGAGGAAAAAGAGGGCAGATAGAGCATTGCAGTATTTCAGTGAAGCAACCAGCATTTTACAGGGACAGAAACAAACAGGAGGATGGAGGAAAAAATCTGCCCCTGGGGGGTTGCAGAGGATATTGTGGAAATTATCAGAGTGCGACACATGCTGTAAGTCGATGGCGGGAGATTTATTTTGAATTTGTCTCCGACAGTGAAATTCATCACTGAGCAGGGCTACATCTGCTCTAATTTTATAGACACATTCGGGTGAATACGAGGAGCCAAGATCCCAATTTGTGGGAAATAAAGCTGAAATTCATCAGCTGGGCTGGTGGAAGTGTTCGATTATTCAATTAGCCTGCTGGCAGATAATAATTTGGCAACAATTTTAATAATCTATTTCAAAATTTTTCATTTCGTTAAAAAATAAAATAAAAAGATTTTCAGTCTTCAAGTTGTGAAATTTTAGATTCTTGATGCCTCTTTCTTATGAAACATTAAATAAGAGAGAATCAATAAAGGAATCTTACGGGGAAGCCAATGAACGAGCTTGAACTTCCTGTTTATGTTATCGTAAAGTTTCTTATTTAAGAAATTCTCAAAAGATGAAAATGTGAATCTATATTTTTGATGTTCATGCGATCGGAGGCATGTGTGCGTGTGTGTGTGTGCGTGTGTGTGTGTGTGTGACATCCGTCAGTAAATAAATGAATGAAGAATGTGTGAGACTGCAAGCTGGCACCACGACAGGTCAAGGTTGTGCTTCGAGTGTGTGTCCGTATAACTGTGTGTGTCATAGGGCAGTGTGTGTTTATCTTGTAATGTGTATATGTGGACGAGCTGAGAGCGACGTGTGTTGGTTAAGAGTGTGCGCTGACTTCGCAGGTTCCAACCGTCAATCTAAAATAACCGTCTGTGAGAACGACCATCAGGATATTTGAGCTTCATTACCACAGAAAGCGTGTGCAATCACATGAGAGGACATAGATTTGGTTTTCATTCATAAGTGTTAGAACCGTGTGTGTGTGTGTGTGTGTGTGTGTCCTATCAGGCCCGTCCTCAGAGCAAACACAAGCCCCATCACTACAAAGCAAACAGCAGCTCAGCGTTTGCATTTTAAGCACTTTATCTAGCATTGCTTAGCCAACATGCATCTTACATAACACTGTAATCTGTTTTTTATTGCAAAATGATGGCAGCAAATAAAGTGCCATGACATTTACATTGACAGATACACAGTGATCTTAATTGGACGGCCATGTTTAAAAAAAAAAAACCCTACAAACTTAATGTCAAAGCAAAGCATCATCTCCCACAGTAAAGACAGTTTCTGACAATAGTTGCTTTTCCTTCCTTGCCTTTTGAAAGCACTTATCTTAAGTGGCTCTACACAGTAAATTGTAATTGCAACACAGTAATGGTACATATGGTCCATATATTGTGTGTTGTGCAAAGAACACACAGAGATAAAAAGCAGCAAATGACTTTCAAAAAGGTTAGAACAATTTAGTCAAACTCAGGCGACGTTAAAAGAGAAAACGTTATCCACTGAAAGCCTGAATCGGAGCCTTGACACTTAGCTGAAAAAGGTCAGATGCACATGCAGAGAAATATACAAACAGATGTAAAAACACACACATGTTCCTGTGCACACGCTGTCAGAACTCATCATTTAGTTCATGTATAGTTGAGCTGGAATTGCACACACACACACACACAGTCAAGTGCATATGAGTGTCTGTGTGTGTGGACGCCCACACATGCACAGACTCGGATACAGCCAATTAGGCCCACCACCTTCTGAGAAACACCAGTGGGCATGTAAGATTCAGAGTCTCGCAGGCCTCGAAAACCTAACACAGTCATAAGCCTGAAATAACACACACACACTTACACACACACACGTTCAGCAGGCTCTACAGACCATGTGAAACAGCAAGGCAGAGACAAAATACTCCATTCCATCTCTGACATTTCCAATATCTGTCTATCCCTCATAAACCTCTGTTCACTCATAAAGTGTCTCATTCTTCACAGATGAACATGTTCCATCCAGACGGCTTCCAACCTGGCAACGAGCTCCACGCTGCTTCGCACACTTAATAAAATATAGCGTACCTTTACATTTGTCTGTTTTTTTCTTTTTAATCGAATATTTCTCACAATTTGAATACAAATTCACCTGTTTTCCACCTCTTACTGTTCCTGACTGGATGTCCTTTTTTATTTCCTGTTCTTCTTCATTCCTCTGCTAATTCACTCCACTGTTATCGCTCAGTATATTTACCAAACACAAATCTCCCCCTTCTTCTTTTTTCTCCTGCTCTTTCAGCCCTTTTTTCCCTCCATCGCTGCCCCTGCGAACAGTGAGACCGTGTGAGTGAGCGCGCGAGAGATTTAGAGCTGGGATCAATAAGAAATTTAAAAATCAATGCACTTAGCGCCAGGAAATCAATGGGCCTAATCGGGATGCCAATCGGCCCAGTCAAAACAATTAAGAGGGAAGAAAAATGTTTAACAACCTCCTCTTGCTTACATAGACAGAGGGGGGGCATGAAGGGAAAGAGTGACAGTGGGGAGGGAAAAAAAATGGCCTGGAGAGGAATATCCGAGGTAGAGACAGGGGGATGAGATGGAGTGATATATGGGAGGGAAAAGCTCCAGAGAGGAAGCTTAAAGCTTAGATGCAGGAAATGAGGGAAAGGTAGAGACAAAAATGGAGATAAAGAGCAGGAAAAAAAAAGAGAATATGATGCAGAAGGTTGACAGTTATGAAGGACAAAAAAGAAAAAAAGTTGAAGGATGAGAAGGACAGGAAGTTTTTTTTTTTTTTTTTTTAATCCACCGATTTTGTTTTTTTCATGAGTATTCTTTGGCTAGAGTGAAAAAGGAACATGTAACCATCACAAATATGGTCACACTTTGTGATCACAAGCACAAAAGTAACACTGTCCCCGTGGAAGTGCTGCTATTTGGCTCATCAAAGCCTTCCAAAGCAGCTGCTCCCTATGGTTAGACACAGTACCGTGCAGCACTCATCCTTACAAGACAGCCAATCAAGTGACGGCCAAATCACAAACAAGCAGCACTTCCAAATCAGCAACATCATAAAAGGAAAGAAGAGGGAAACATTCAGCTCCCCACTGAAGAAGCCAATCATAACGAATGTTTGCCGGAGTGCTCGCCCAATGAGAACGCACCGGCTGAGTACAGGAACGGCAGGTTGGGTTGGTGGTAGAAGGGCTAATTTGGGGTCAATCAATAGATCTCCCCTCTCTCTATCTTCTGCCTACTCACCACGCTAAAATCAATGGGGAAGCCAATAGTTCCCCGCCCCAGAGTGGATTAGTGAACACACAACTAATCAGCCACTCACTGAAACTGACATCTGAGCTATTAACCTATTGATACAGGAGACATGTGTTGAACACACACACTCACATGTACAGATTCCAATACAGACGTATGTACTGATGTAGTGACGAGGGAAAAAAAAAAAAAAAACTCATGATGAAGACAAAATCAAAGGTGTGGAAGGTTTACCTGACAAAACAAAAACAAACTGGCCAATCAATCTTGACTTGAGGTGTGAAAAAGAAACCATGACCGAGCAACATTTTCACCTGCTGTTTGACTTGGATGCAAACACGTTCTCAACTTTCACTAAAACATGTTTGAGGAAAATGTTTATCAGCGCAGCTACGGCTCAAAGTTCAAATGTTGTAAAAATAAACTAAATCAAAACGATTAGGTTTTGATGAATAAACTGCATGAGATGTGAAACAAGATCAAAGATTAAAAAGTTAAAGCTGCTGCCAATGGCTCGTTAAGATCTCCATGGTAACCACACACCTGTGTCTCTCATTCCCTTAAAGAGGCCCTTCCACTAAAAATGGTTTTTCGGAGGTTTCTGTTGAATATTTTAGTTCCACAGGTGTTCTTACCTTCATAGTGGGTGTGAAAACAGGTCAACAACTTCTCTTTCAGTTTTTATCTCTCAAACTACGCAGGTGGCGATAACACCCGAGTTCTCCCGAGTCCGAACGGCCTGTATCTGTTTCATCACAACTCCTTTGTTAGTTAGTTTTCGGCAGCTCCAGCAGTTGAAACCATGCCTAGCATGCTGCTAGCTAAACGCTGTAGCATAACGTAACAAACAGGAAGACACGTCTGCTATTGTCATGCACAGCGGGGCAGGAAACAGTATTCTTTGCTCTCATAGGCTAGTTTGTTAGCCAATCAGAGTCCAACAAATTAGAATAATGAATATGAACGAGCTGCTGACGAAGCCTGACGAAGCAGCCTGACGGAAGGAGCCGGAACCACCCGAATTTTAACGCAGACAGATTGAAAGGTCTGTTAATCAGTGTTTCCTGATGTTTTTTAGATATAAAATAACCACAAAGTCCTGAAATGTGTATGAAATGGCCTCTTTAATGCAAATTAAATGCGAGGCAGAAAAGACGGCAGTCTTAAGGTCTTATGTCATGCAAAATCAACTTTTTGGAGCTTTTAACCATGTTGTGATGTTATTTACTTATAAAAACAAAACCCAGAGTGGTTTTTGGCTTAATACACACATTCCTCAGTATCCTGCATCCTGCGCTCTGAGCCGCTGCTCCACTCTCTCCTGGAAAAAACGACTGACTGTAACATGTAACAATGTTAAACCAGGAAGTGCCCGGCGTGTCCGCACAGATTAAACACACAGGTGCGAGCTACAAGAGTCCAAAGCAAGACACTAAGCACCGCCATTATGTAGTATTTTACTTTCTAAAAATGTCTCGGCGAAAATGTGCTGCGAGAACTACAGAAATTTATTTACTACTTTATTCATGTAGCTCAAGGCTACGTCATAAAATGGGCGGCACTCACTGGGGGGAGGCGGGATTTTAGGTAAACCAAGTATTTTACTTCCAGGTAGGAAAATAACTCAAGAATATGAGATGTGTTTTAGGACAAATTAATATTATATAACACCAACGGTCACATTTTATCATATGTGCCAATCCCAGATGTTGAAAGCTGTAAAATATCAGGATACAGAACCTTTAATATGAGAGTAATGTTACAAAACCCGCTGATGGTCACAATAGCCTTCACTAACAGTTTCGGGAGGTGGAGTCAGAGCCAAATTATCACTGAACTCTAAGGAAGCTTTGTTGTGCACTTCCTGTGGATGGCAGTGAAAAACATTGCCTGTGTTTTAATGTATAATATGTATATGTACTAAAAAAGCTAAAGGAAAAGAGAAAGACATTTTATACAGATCAAAATTTAGAGTGTTACACAATTGACTTCCTGTGATCCATTTATATAAAGAATTGGGGGTGGGGGGTTTCCTCATCTCTTATATCAAAATCCTAGCTCTGAGTATTTTGTCTGTGTTTTACTGATACGGGCCAACTGATCGTGACTGATTCCCAGATGTTAGCAATAAAGCTGCTTGTGCATCGATACCTATAAAAACAAAATGACCCTCAATTTCCTTGTAATCATGTTCAATAAATGACTGAGCAAAATGTTCATCATTGTTGATTAATTTGAAGTCAAATGCATGAAATAAGATTTTAAAATGTACCAAATACCAGCAAAACTTCAGAGTTTCACTATGTTTCAGATGATCTGATTGAAAGAAACCTTCAAACGGTGAGAGATTTAAAATGCACCCGTCAAAAATCACATCAAGAACAACTTAAAGGAAACAACTGCTGAATTCTTTTATGCCAAAACACCTCACTGAGTGTCCTCAGGATGATAAAATAATATGTACCTGGCTCTTAAGAGGAGCACTACACAAGGATCATTTTTCAAAAATAACAGCCTGACTAGCTTTCATCCCTTACTTTTGAAAGCCCTCTTGTTTTCTGAGATTGCCTCTCCTTCCTCTGTTCCACCTCCCCCTTCTTTACCCATCCCCTCTATCTCTAATGTTTTAGTTTTCATATGTTGGTTTTTGTTCTTCTTCATTTTTCCCTTGTGTAAAAAAAATGAAAGGCAGAAAATAGGGTGAGTGAGACGAGTTAAAAAAAAAAAAAAAAAAAAAAAAAAAAGCAGGACGCTGTGCATCGTCTGCAGACTGTTCTCCTCTCTGCACTGACAGTTGCAACACAGTTCCAAAGCCCATCCATATACATCATAACTCTGCAAACCAAATGTTATCGGTAGGCAAAGCAAAATGTGACGTTCTTACAGTTTGACAAGAGGAACGGCATTGATCAGCCACAGGCAGCTGCATAAAAAAACACCCTTTAAATCGCATTCAGATGTACAAGCTGTTAGAAAAGCCAAATCCAGAGCATGCCTGTATTTTTTGATACACATCGTAGTGTGAAAGGCTAAAGGAAGAGCGAGAATAACTGTCTGTCTTTTCTTCTTTATTTTTCTTGCCTCTTGACATCCTCCCAGCAATCCTTTTTCACACGTTAAATGCACAAAGAGAATGGAAGTGAGAGGCGTATGAAGTGGACTAGATTTCCTGTTTGTGTTTTTTTTTTTTTCTCTCTTCACCTCTCCTCACAGACTTTATTTCCATGGTGGACCCCAGCCATGAGCAGCGGGCGGTCATGGCTCGACCAACATGATTGTATGTTTAGGCCTAATCCAAACCTCTTCTTCCACGCTGCTGCTGTTATGATGGAGATGGAAACATATTGAGAGAGAAGAAGGGGGGAAAGTGTGAAGTTGTGTTGTTGAGATGTCCGGGCAAGTCCGGATGCATTGGTTCCATATAACATTCCTATTGCACTTTAACAGGCGGATGCTACCATTCAGGAAGGACGCAATCCTGATTTCTTGCTTTGAGACCCAATATCTGCACCATACAAATAGTAAGGAGAGAGGGATGTGGAGGGAATGTGATACAGCTCAGGAATATGGCCCTTTTCTTCTAATCCTGCTCAGCCATATTGATGTCTTTGAGCCTTTCATTGCTCAGCCAAAATGAAGTCTTTCAGGGCCGGAGCCACTGACAGATTAAGAAAACATATCCCACAGAAGCTCTCTTGTTATCTGAATAATATGTGCAGTGCTGAGGTGGCACCGAAACACTGTTTGTGCAGATAAAATTACAACCAACAAAAACAACTGAATTGTAGTGAAAGTACTTTTTCCACCACTTGTGATTTTATTATTATTATTATTTGAAGTCGACCCTTTTTTTTTCTGGTTTAAAAAGAACATTAATATTTAGTTAAAATATTTATAATCATGATTGAAACCGAGTCTCTAAATGTTGAATCTTTCACACAAGCTGAAGCTAAATCACACAAAATTGATCACGTCCCACAAAATGGCTGCGGTGACTAAAATTGTCGTGAGCGTGCTTCGAACCGGAAAGTACTTTCAGACAAATACTGTTCCTAAAAAATAAAATGACACTCAAATATAGATGTTTTGGGAACAAAATCTAATGAAATTATCTTGGTAACAGCTGTAATTACTTAAATTCTTGAGTAGTAAATAGAAAGTGCCGGAAGCCGGTTTAAAACAGTGGGTGTGGGTGACAGTGCTGAAAAAAAAACAAACATATTGAAGTGATGGAGAAGAGAAAATAAGGTGTGCTGCGGTCACCTGGAGTGTATAAAGGGGTTATGCTGAAAGGTGGCATGTTCAGGTGTGATAGACGGAAAGAAGAGGGTGAGAAACATGGAGAACAATTGGAAAAAAAGGCAGGTTAGAGAGGACAGAGGAGATTTAGGATTAGGGAAGGAGTGTGTGGGGTAAAAGGAGGAGGATTAAGGGGGTTTGGTTGAGAGCAGGACAAAGTGAGAGGCGGGCAGGATGGAGAAAACAGTAGAATGAGAGACACAGTGAGAGGAAACTGTACTGGGGCTTTTGACTGGGAGAGCAGGGATAAAAAGATGTATTTTCTCTGCTTCCTCTGTTGTCCTCCCTTTTCTTTAGGCAACTTCCCGCTGCTCCCCCCCTCCTCCCTCTCTCTCTCTCTCTGCTACATTCTTCCTCTGTCTGACACAGTGGGAAGATGGGTAGGAAACCTAATCAAGCCAGACAAACCGGTTGCTCTCTGCTGACACTCAGAGGCAGAGGGTGGGCACTACAAATTCTACTGACCGGCCCAGTCTCTCCCCCCCCCCTCCTCACCTATCGGCCAGAGAGGCCATCAATCCAGCACAATAGCCCGGAGGAGGCTGAGGGAGATGGGATGAAAAGGAAGAGGATGTGGTCCTGCGATGCTCAATGGGTGATACGCCACTAAACTGCCAAGAAACAGAAGCTGGGATGAGATGAAATAAATGTTCAGCGGATGAAACCAGGAGAATCAAAACTCCACTGCAACAGCGTTTTACTGCCATTGGAAAAAAAAAAAAAGCTTAAACAAAAACAAAACAGCTGATTCAGATCTTAATGTCACCAAGGCACCAGGACTGAAACAGACATTTGAATCATCTCTAACATTTAATCAAATAACGAACCAGAATGAATCTCAAGTTCAACTGAGAGAATTGTACCCGAGACCTGTTATCTCCTCCATTTATACAAGAGAACGATGATACACAAATACAACCAATCTGGCAAAATTTTTCTTAATTTACAATATTTGAGATTTAATTGAATTTCTAAGAAAACATACTAATTAAATCAGTTAATTAGAATATTGGTTGAGATGTGTATTAAATGATAAAGTGACAGTGAAGTTCAGGATCTGAGCAGAATTAAAAATAAAACTACTGCTGCTATCAGTTGAGTTAAATTAATATATTGTTTTACACTCTATTCTGGAGATTTTTTGGGGAGGATATTTGTGCTTTATGTACCTGTTAAAAATCTTTCATTTTAAGCTTAAGCTCCAGCATAATTAAGATCAAATTAATTACACAAACTGATTCACTTGGAAGCTGCCGGTCATGTTCATGGTCGGGGTGTCTCGACTCAACAGCTGGGACAAAACTATGTCCTGCAGGTAAAATGGATGAGGGTCAGTGTGTGTGTGTGTGTGTGCGGGGGGGGGGGTAGACTCCCTCCCATGTTGCGATTGCCATTACAGACTGACCGTTGACACAGAAACACAGAAAATCAACTAGAGAGAATTTCATGTGAATATCATGTGCAAAGGCTTTTGTTTTTGTTCTATATGTTTTCCTTTAAAAAAATCTTTTTATTTTTAGTTATATGTATTTATGTGTGAGTGTTATTCTGTGCTGTTCTTGTTAAATGTGTGTGTGTGTTCAGGCCAGATAGCACATATTTGCTAATCTGGAGGGGGTCGTTCGATGAAGGGGGGGGGTAGGGGTCATAAGCTGAGGTCAGGTGTTAATTCACTGCTTCAAAACACAGCAAAAAAAAAAAAAAGAATTAGGAAATAAAAACCGCAAGGAAACACTGAAACTTTGCCAACAACACACACCTCTGATTCCTGCTGTAGTTTTGTACTTTTCTTTTTAAATTCCTCTCTCCTTATCCCATCCTTCCAATCACCTCTCCCCCNCGTGTAAAATCAACGGGACAGTCTCCCTCTTCAAAACCAGCTTCTTCACAAAGCCTCGTTCATGCTCCAGCAAGTTGGTGAAGGAATCGCGGGTAAAATGTTGTCTGCAAACTCCGGCATATAATTTTCTACACTAAATATTGGAACTAAAATCTAAGTTAATAACGCTAACTAAATGCTGTGCTATCAAATCGCTAACCTGAAAATCTAAGACGTTAGCAGTTCTCTCTATTCAAACCCCAGCTCGATACGAGGCGTGTCTACGGCTGAGCCGTTTTTATACTCGGCAGCGGCAGAGCTGCCACGTCACAAAATCTTAAGAACCTCAGAGCTAATCAGTAAACTGGATTCGAAATTCGAATGCAGTACACTGTTTAACCTTAGGAGGGAGCTACACAGACGTTTTTTGGCTTAAAGTTAAGATTTTAACAAATATGCACTAAAATATCAAAATAATGCCTGGGACATGTAGTTAAGACTACTAGACACCCGTTTAGACAGTTTATCAGCAAAAAAAAGTTGATTTGGGGGTTAGTTGCTCTTTAAAAAAATATTTTTATTTTTAGTTATATTTATTTATATGTGAGTGTTATTCTGTGCTGTTCTTGTTAAATGTGTGTGTGTGTTCAGGCCAGATAGCACATATTTGCTAATCTGGAGGGGGTCGTTCGATGAAGGGGGGGGTAGGGGTCATAAGCTGAGGTCAGGTGTTAATTCACTGCTTCAAAACACAGCAAAAAAAAAAAAAAGAATTAGGAAATAAAAACCGCAAGGAAACACTGAAACTTTGCCAACAACACACACCTCTGATTCCTGCTGTAGTTTTGTACTTTTCTTTTTAAATTCCTCTCTCCTTATCCCATCCTTCCAATCACCTCTCCCCCCGGCTGGTCCACTGTGCTGCCTCCTCCCCCCAGCTGTTAGACCCTCAGAGGTCAGTCAGTCTGCAGGGTCATCAGTCTGGGATGGAGCTGAACTCTGACCCTGAACCCTTGATGTATTCCAACCACAAACCAGCAGACACACTCACATAATGGACATGTGCGGCCGCACAAGAGGTCTGTTTCATTGTGGTCATTTTTGATCAATTTATCACCTCCTTTTGTCACTTATTGAAGTCCTGTCTGTGCTGCTGGAGCTCCAGTCTGTTCAGCTGTATTCTCCTCACCGAGCAGTCAAACACAAGCAGCATCGGCAGTTACATTATTTTAAATGATTAATCCTGATCAAATTCAGCAGATAATCAATGCAGTGATGATTCTGACTTACTCATTCATTCAGTGTTATATTTAAAAGTCTCACATAGAGGAAAAACCTGCACAACACACGAAAGTATCATTTATTTAAAATTGTGTAAAAAGGTTTTCACTGCAGCTACAGTTGTGATATTTATTAATTATTTTCTCTAAAACACAAAACAACATAAATTTAGACTTAACTCTAAATATAGGAAATTCTTGTGAAATACATTTAGAAAATATTGATTTTCAATATTTAAAAATACAATTTTTAATGCAGAACAGCTGAAGCTGCACTGTGATGTTCAGGATATAAATAAAAAATGTAACTTATTTTGTTTATTGGTCAAAAACAAGAAATAGGGCTAATGATATTAAAAACACGATGAATCGTAGCTACAACCCTAATCTCTCCGCCTTAATTGAGGAACTGACCAGACGACCTTTGACCCGCAGGTCATTAGCTCATTGTGCACCGGGACACGGAGAGCTGCCACCATTTGGGAGAAGAGTCGTGCACCGAAAATGGATTAATTTCTTCTGGCCTGAGGTGTCTGATACCGACTAGAAAAAGGCTAAATGATAAAAATGAATGAAAGAGAAAGAAGATCAAAGAGTTGGAGGAAAGGGCTCGTGCTGTGTGACATCCAAACCCGGACGCGTTTACATAAACCGTAAAATGAAGGATTCGGTGTTGGTGGTGTGTGTGAAGTTGATAAGGTGCCAGACGGACAGTCAGTTCTCTCAAAACAACCGCAGTTCGTCTGCAGGACAGGACCAGTCCCACTGATAACACGTGTCCAGTCCCAGAAAAAACACGCTCAATCTGAACGTTTGCATTTAAAATAAATAAATTAAATGAATTAAATTACATCACAAATAATCTTTAGAATTGTTCAGGTTTATTTTATCACATTAACATCTGATCCTTATCTGAACATCTTCAAAACTTTTAAATCATCAGCGAGTAATTAACCTCCTCTTAGATCTTTGAAACTTTTAGGGATTTTTTTCCCCCAAATGTTCAAATTTTTCCTCTTTAAAAAAGGAGGGAAACGATCTAAAACCAGGAACAGTCACTCCCTCACCATCTCTTTGAAGAGCTTCAGTTTGTATCGTATCTGAACGGATTTACACATTTACCTATTATTATCTTAAAATTTAGGACTCATCAAAAAAAAGTTCCCCACACAAAAAGTGTCTCAAACACAGAAAACCGCAAGACAAGTTTAAGGCCTTGCGTTTAAATATGGAAATCACAAGTTCCAAAGAAATAATAATAGTAATATTTACTTTATTCAAAAGAAGAAGAGCAAAAACTAAAGATGATTCATCCATTCCCCTGAACGCTCGTCTGACGCTCTTTATTTTTAATTTCTAATGAAACACTTTTTTTCATGTAAATAATATGCAGAAGGACAACCGTGTCACATCTGGATTGTCTTTTCCAGGATGAGATAAGCTTTCAAATAGCAGATTTAAACGTAAACTCGAGTAGTTTCAATATTCATATGCAAAACAGTTTGAGTTCGTTTCTGCTCGCTGAGAAAAAGACTGATAGAATCTGAACATGTTTACCGAAAGAGCGAAAAGAGTTGAAAAACGATACAATCACTGAGTCGGAGTTTTATTCACTGATGACTGATAATATAATTAGATAGTTGTTTTTTTTTACCTCTAAAGTAAGAACCGTTAAAGTTCGTCATCCCTGAGACACAAACAACTGAAACTCTTTCACATTTCAATCATTTCACAATTTAAAAAAAAGAAATGTATCAACAAAATAATAAAGGAAAGCAAATGCATTTACACACGCTCTCTCTCACACACACTAAAAAGATAAATATAAGAAGTTTATTTCCCCCAAACCCCAAACTGGTTAAACTGATCCAGATTATTCCAATAATTTCCCCCAAATAACGCGCGTTCAATCTAATCAGGGTGACACTGAACAAACATTTAACTGAGGCTAATTAAGACAGTTTAGATGTGACGTACACGTGTTGCAACCTGAGCAACAACCAGAGGTCGGGGCTTTTATTGATAAAACAAGTTGAAAATACAAACTGGGAGATTAAAAGTGATCGAAATAAAAAGATTTTAAAAAGGATCATTTTCACCTTCTTACACGGAATATTTGTTGCTCTGATTCACGAGGTTTAACGTCATCAGGACGTCGTGGTTTACGTCTGTTTCAAACTGAGACTTGGCCTTATCTACACTGAGAGTTTCATGTTTTTGTGACACTGTGAGATCGTGAAATTACCCCACATTGTGTGGAAAAACACCCAGAAAACATGGACCCTACAGCCGCACGTGACTGTGCAGTTTTGGAATCTGCAGTTTGATCATCCGGCTCCAGATTTTAAAACCAGACAGATTACGAACAAGTCGTGTCAATCACTCAGGTATCATCAATAAATTTGGGGGCCTGTTAAGAATAAACGTCTCTCGGTTTAACGAGCAACATGAAACACACCTGAACTTCACATCATTCGGGATAAACGAGTGTGTATCCGCGCAAAAAAGAGAAAAAATCACGCAGATTTTAGATTCTGGGAGTTTTTGGAGATATTTAAATAGTATGTTGGTGTTTAATTGTTTGCCACGTGGCTGCAGAGCACCGAACGACCACCGGCAGCGGAGAACCGGAGCGCTGCGGCCACAGAGGGACGAGCGCGGTGCTTCTCCACCGGCTGCTCTCCTCCGCTCCTCTGCCGGTGCGCGTTCCCTTCTCGGGGTTTTAAAGCCCACAGCTCCCCTCCTTTTAATTGATTTTCTCATAATTAACTCAGTCTGTCCATCGATTTCCTTTCGGCGGCGAATAAGCCCTCCATCCCGCGGTGGTATTGTGCTGTACGGACATCGGGATACCGACGAGCAGCTATCGACCACCCTGATTAAGAAGCCCACAGCGCGGGGGAATCTGGCTGGGAACTGCACTGGTGTGACTGTAGATTTCATCCAGGTTGTTTTCAAACACACCTGCGTGTCCGCACACCTGCGTGTGCAGTAACTGTAATAAACAGGGATTTTTTTTTTCATAATTAAGACTCTCGAAACAAATCAGCGGAACAGCAGAGTGTAAATGCAGCAAATCGATTCAGTTGTCTCTGTTTCAACAGCACATCTCCCCTCGAACCCAAAGGAGATGAAAACCCTGCTTTCAGTAACAATGACAGCCTGCAGCCATTCACTCAGCGCACAATGTGCCGCACGTTTCAGAGCGCTGCAGGCGCAAAGGTGCACCTTTAAGCTATGCACAACACAGCAGCACGTCCCGAATCAAATATTCCCGCGATAATGGAGCATGCAGAGCAGACGAGAAGACACGATGCTATTCGTCCACGGAGGAGTGAGGGAGGATAGGAGAGAGGAAGGAAGCGAAGAGGAAGAGAGTCGCAACACGAGGGCTGCCCCTCATTTCACTCTAATCAATACAAAAATCAAATAAATAACTAATAAAGTCCAGCCCCGGACCAGAAAGAAGAAATCATCTCTCCTGGTTTCCAGGACGCTGCAAAGAGGAAAGTCGAACTCTCGTGCGCGTGGACTCAAATCTTTCCCCTTTTCAACAGAACAGATTGAACAAAACTGAAGAAGAGTGTGATTTAAGAAAACACACGCGCACACACACGCACACACAGAGGGGAGAGGGGAGTGTCTGTGTAGTAAGGACACATGGAGGAAAACGACTCCCGGAACCAGAATAATGTTCTTGTTTTGTTTGAGTTCTGATCATTTACCAGTGCTTCCATCGGTGAACGTCTCCATCCCCGCCACGCGAGCAGCCTGTCTGGACAAGAGAGGGATGGAGAACAGAAAGGAGATGGGGGTTGAGGGTACAGGGGGAGGCTGAGGTAGGTGAAAGGGGGGGCAGTTGGTCTGGGTCGGGGGCTCAACGTTAAACCGGGAGGTGGTGGGGGGATGTGGTAACACCCTAACCTTTCATGTCTTCCTCTTTTTCTGTGTTCCTCTCTGTCCCTCTTCTCTCTCTCTCTCTCAACATCTCTCACCCTCGACGTGTGTCTCTCAGAGGTTTCCATGGCAACCCGGTGGCGGTGATGCTGCTGGGGAGAAAGAGGCGCGTGCGTGACAATGGGAAGAAAGAAAAGAGAGTCATTTGGAAACGCAGAGAGAGTCGGACCACATCAATCAGAAACATTTAGGTGACTAACTGTTACTATTACTGTGAAGTTCACACAGAGACCCACGTGTATAATCTCAGAGGATTTGAATGGAGACGCAATTTCAGGGGCCCAATGTGATCAAGTTACACTACAAGGAAGATTTTAATATTAGATCAGTTATTTTTGGGGTAAACAGCTGCTTTCTGGGACATTTGGAACCACTTTCAACAACTTCTGGACATGATGCTGCTGCTGACAGAGCAGATATTCACCATGACCTCAACTGTTTTGAATATCTGAGGCGACCTGAAATTGGACGCGCATCAATATGCTGCCACCTGCAGGCCAAAGGGGAAACAACATGTTCCGCTCAGCGTGAGAAGAGACTGTGGTATCTGCTCGCACACACACTCAGTTACTCATTAAAATTACTCAAATACTCACTTCAATATGTTAATCTACCGGGTCTGGAATACGAATTCTTTATGAACATTATATCTAAACTGCCATTTGTAACTTCTTAAATTAGCTTTTTTATTAGTTGATATGCAGAATACATATAAAAAAACAATCTGTTTTAAAATTGCACTGTAAAAAGCTTTTTTGCATTCTGCTTTTGTTATATTGGCATATTAGTCTGCCAAAGTGACATAGAATAAAATAACTACTAATAAGCTGTTAAAATAAATATTTAAAATTATTTCAGGTCTAATAGGATCAATATTTTACAGATATCTATTCCATGATGACATTGTGTGATAAAACAGGCTACGTCTCTTATTCTGAAATGGAAATTTAAGGCTAATATTTATTTAATTGTCTCAGACACCTTTAATCAAGTTATATTTACCCTGAACAATTACCCAATTCTAATCAATTAAGGTGAAATTAAAGACATCATGACTGTTTCAATTCAGCTGATAAAGATTTCAAGTGATTTGATTTGAAAATCCAACTAAACCAAGCTAACACAGAAGTTTTTATAAATTATATAATGTATGGATATATGTTAAATTACTTAAAAAAATTTTTAAGGCAGCTCCTTTCACTAATAGTTAAAACAACATCTACAGATTTTATACTGCAAATTAAACAAAAGGCTCCACAAATTTCTTTCTTTTTTTAAAAAAACTTAAAAAATTACAATCGATCTGTAGAGACTTAAAACCAACATCATGTTAACAATGGAAGAAATCTTTCACGTCAACCTTTTCCATTTTTTTTTCCTCAATACGAGCAGAGAATTTCTCCCATCTGAAGCATGTATGCTGCAGGGTATACATACAGTAACAGCAGCCCCCAGCGGACCGACACAATACTATAGTGTCTATCAGCTTTAGATGACACGTTTCGATAGCAGACTGATTTAAGCTTGAGCTACCATAAGATGATTTGAGTCTCCGTTCAATCAAGACGGAGGGAGGAACACCTGCGGACAGAGGAATAAAGTCTACAAGAAAATGATGAGCAGTCCCCTGCCACAAAAAACAGCCCGGAACACAAAACCCCCGCTGATGCCTCTTGGAAGTGGTTTAGGTAATAAACCGAACAGTCACTTCTCCAAATGTTCAGTTAAAAGAAAAAAATAAATAAATAAGGGGAGATTTGATGGTTTATTTCCTGTTGAAAGGTAAAGGAAAGTGAAAACACATGTTGAATCAGATCAATTCATTTAATGTTTATATATATTGTTTTACTTTTGTGTCTTGGAAGATGTTTCATAAGACAAAAACATAATACTCCTGAGCAGTTGCCATAGCAACGTGATGTTTGACCTTGTCTGGTGGATTTTTAACCTGGATGTAGATTTCAGCACAAAGGGACCTCGACCGGCTGAAGGTGGAGGACCTGGGTGGAGTTCAGGGCCCTGAGGTGCTACAGTCCACAAACAGCAAGTCACTGTATCTTGGAAGAAAATGTTACATCAGTGTTACATTGAGATTAGACAATAGAATTAGTTTCAACTATTTGTAAGGAAAGTCACAATTTAAAAGAATTTATTCAAATGATTCACTTAAAAGGGAATCGAAAGCAAGATTCAGTTTCTGCTCAGTCAACAAGCTGAAGCAGCTGCTCTATTTGCATAAGTTTGGGAGAAACAAACTAAAAATAAAAAGATCCATTAACATCTAAGGACTGCTTAATGGAATGAAATGTTTAGAAGAGTGAAACTGAAGTTATTCCTTTTTTTTCATGGTCCTGAGAGATCCACATATGCAGCTACTTTTCCCTCCAAACGAATCTGTGATAGCAGGTGAAACAAAAAGAATCGCGGTTCTGAGGAAGAACCTCTGTAGCTTTACAGACTCCTCACACAAAGTGCCTAAATCTACCTGTGGGCACCACATCACTGCTCCTGCATCATGGCAGGGTGTGATGAGAACTGAGTTTTCTATAAAAGCTAAAAAAAAAAACCATGTGAGTTTTCTCCAGGGCGAGCCTGGGGCAGTTCAGCTGGCCATCAAACAGGGCAAACTCTAACTAGGATAGAAAACACCCCATCAGGTTTCTCCCACAGGGTTGGGCCCTCTGACTGTTTTTCATGATGGCAGGTCAATAATAACTTTATTTGAACACAGAGCAGCTTTTTTTTCTAGATGTTGATCACAAACTGCTTCTGACTGGTGGCATCTTTTCAGCAGACGCTGAAGTATACGATCAACTAAATATTTAAAGACCGGTATGTTTACCTGAACTTGCAGATATTTACATGAATAGATTTTTTTATATTTTGCATAAAGAAATTTCTGCAAAAATAAAATCAATAAAAATCACAAACCTATTCTTTTCTCCTGTCTAGTGGAGGGTAGTGATCCTTGCTTTTGTTTCGCTGCTCCAACAGTTGATTCAGCAGAAGCTGGTTTGAAATCAGGTGGAGCAGAGAAACATCTGATGTTGACCCTCGAAGACCAGGAGTGGGTGTCACTTAGCAGCTCTAAAATTCAACAAAAAATAAAAATTCCCTCTAATTTTCCCAAAAGTTGGAAAAGGTCTGTGCAGAAGTGCAATTTTGCTGAATCATTATATATATATTTAGATGCTCGAGGAGAGAGCTGATAAAAAAATTCCCAAACACATTGGTGCACATTAAATCTGTGGTTCCTTGTGTCAGTAAAACAGACCGAGTTCTCGTCAGTTCTACCTCCTGAACCTCCTCAGCAACGTGGATCAGCATAACGAAACAATAGAAATCAAGCTACATTTAGACTTTAGATTTCCACACACTAAAAAAAGTTGCGTGTTTCTAAATGACACACTAACAGGCCGCGACCATTTAAACCTTTATTCTTCACCAGAAATTATTTCCAATATATAAAGATGTACACAAAAAGTTTTACCTTTCCAAAAGCTTTTTTTTTTTTAAACAAAAATGTTCCCCTGAATCGATGAACAATACAAAACATACAATAATTAGTTTTCACCAAAAAAATACACAAAGTAAACATGGAAATGTGTCCATGGTCCTTCCAGGTCTGGCAGCTCGGCCCTGCAGAGACTTCTCCTTCAGACAGTGTCTGCTTGCTTAAGTCTTGCCAGTATGAAGGGACTTAAGTGAGAGAGGCCTTATTGATCGTCTTCTATGAGTGAAGTCCAGGCATTAGTTCCAGCAGGGTGAGTAGACAGCTGTCTGTGAGCCACTCTACTGGGCCAACATAGCAGGGCTGAGTGGAGCTGGGATGTGCACTTTTGATTTTGATCTCTCCAACATCACTTCTATTGACTGACGCACTGTCCTGTGCTTTACTTGCTGAGAGAAGCACTTGCTGAAGTCTCACTGGAAGCTCCAACACGAGCCACCACTGCATTATCGTGATGCTCTCGACAAAGCTTGTGATGATGAATCTTCCATGGTCTGTTGAGACCTATTCCTAATCACTGCTGTCATCTACTGGCAACCACCGTATCCACTGACCACGGTAGAAGGGGGTCGGGTTATCGTGGTGCACAGGACTGAGAATTCCAGCGTTATCTAGTCGTGTGTTTAATGTCCGGACTCTCCAAAGTTAGACACAGAAGTCAAACTGTGGTGAAGCAGCACACTTTTCCTTTGTGTTCATTTCTGAAACTTTTTAAAAAAAAAGATCAGAAAGATTTTTTTTTTAGTATTTACTTGGTTTAAATAAAGGAAATTATTAATTTGCATAAATTTTCTGAGATTTAGTTAAAGAACATACTTTTTTTATTAAAACAGTGCAGCTACACCCTGTTCAAATCTGTAAATCCAATTTTTATGCACAAAGGAAAATAATTACGTTTAATGAGATTCAGGTGGCCGATCAAATCCGTATGTCTTTATTTTTTGTCCCAATAAGTAAAATTTAGAATTTGTCTAAGCCAGTTAATCTGAGAAACTTACACGAGGAGCATGCGGCTTCATCGGGAGGCACAAGCCTGCTTGTTCCTGTTCATACTGCGCCAAAGAAAAATCTATCCTGTTTCATTCGGTTAATTAAGTAGCACCTGTGAATAAATCCAAATCGAAAGCCCACTGATCCATAATTACTTTTTCCATTCAGAAAATATGTTAATGTTCTAACAAAAAAGGCCTGCGGTAGCTTCTGCCATCTAGTGGTCACTACCCAGATTGCAGGACGAGGCCTTAAAAAGTGCTTCTGGATTCCACCTAAATCTCCAACCTTCATTTACAGTCCAAACTATAGTTGTTTTCAAGGTTAATATAATACAACAAAAAGAGTCATTTGTTCATAGAGCCTAGCGAGTCTCTTTGTGCCCACCGGTACTGGACGACATCATTTTGTAGGCTCTCAGCAGCCTCCGTCCCTCCTCGTAGTCATCCTGGTCCACACTGATGAGAAGGCGAACACCCTCTGAGCCTGCAGCCATCCTCAGGGAGTCTGTGATGAAAACTCCTTTTAGGGCCTCCAGCAGAGCTCCACTCAGGTAGTCGCCCCAGAACGCCTCGAGGTTGTCCAGCTCTGTGAACTTGATGTCGCAGACGATGGAGCCCAAGTCTCTGGCACGCAGCAGCGAGTTGGCTCGACTGAACAACTCAAACTGCCGTTCCAGCGGCTGCCGCTTGTCTGAGGAGACGCCATCGCGGAGCGCAGACTCGTGTTCCAGGTACTCCGCCCGAACACGTAAGCGAATATCTGATAATGGTGAGAAAAAAAACAGCAGTGGAAAGTAGGAAGGTGGGAGGAAAGCAAAGAGTGAGGAGAGGTGAATGAAGGTCGGGATGAGAAGGAGAGGAAAAGATTTTGAGGGGTCATGAAGTAAAAGAAAGGGGAGAAAGAGAGGAACATTAGAATATGTTAAAATACAACTCAGTAAACTTAAATACATCAGTTCATTATAGTGAGCAGATTTTAAAAAGGGGCACGCTTCCCATAAAGAGATTAGGTTTTCTTTAAACTTGCAATTAAACACTGAAATATTTCAGGACTTTTTTTTTCTGTTTGTTTCTTTGATTCTGAATCAGACCCTGAAAAAAAAAAAACAAAAAAACAAACAAACACCCACAACTGTAACGTTGCACTAACGCAGAGCAAACACATTTTTTTAAGCAGGGCAACACGTCCGAGTGCATTTTTGTTCCAAATACAGCCC
>SSNP01000033.1:2369585-2503434 GCA_006937955.1 Pachypanchax playfairii
TACAGTGGGGCAAAAAAGTATTTAGTCAGCCACCAATTGTGTAAGTTCTCCCACTTAAAAAGATCAGAGAGGCCTGTAATTTTCATCATAGGTATACCTCAACTATGAGAGACAAAATGAGGAAAAAAAATCCAGAAAATCACATTGTCTGATTTTTAAAGAATTTATTTCCAAATTATGGTGGAAAATAAGTATTTGGTCACCTACAAACAAGTAAGATTTCTGGCTTTCACAGACCTGTAACTTCTTTAAGAGGCTCCTCGGTCCTCCACTCGTTACCTGTATTAATGGCACCTGTGTGAACTCGTTATCAGTATAAAAGACACCTGTCCACAACCTCAAACAGTCACGCTCCAAACTCCACTATGGCCAAGACCAAAGAGCTGTCAAAGGACACCAGAAACAAAATTGTAGACCTTCACCAGGCTGGGAAGACTGAATCTGCAATAGGTAAGCAGCTTGGTGTGAAGAAATCAACTGTGGGAGCAATTATTAGAAAATGGAAGACATACAAGACCACTGATAATCTCCCTCGATCTGGGGCTCCACGCAAGATCTCACCCCGTGGGGTCAAAATGATCACAAGAACGGTGAGCAAAAATCCCAGAACCACACGGAGGGACCTAGTGAATGACCTGCAGAGAGCTGGGACCAAAGTAACAAAGGCTACCATCAGTAACACACTACGCCGCCAGGGACTCAAATCCTGCAGTGCCAGACGTGTCCCCCTGCTGAAGCCAGGACACGTCCAGGCCCGTCTGCGGTTTGCTAGAGAGCATTTGGATGATCCAGAAGAGGATTGGGAGAACATCATATGGTCAGATGAAACCAAAATAGAACTTTTTGGTAGAAACTCAACTTGTCGTGTTTGGAGGGGAAAGAATGCTGAGTTGGATCCAAAGAACACCATACCTACTGTAAAGCATGGGGGTGGAAACATCATGCTTTGGGGCTGTTTTTCTGCAAGGGGACCAGGACGACTGATCCGTGTAAAGGAAAGAATGAATGGGGCCATGTATCGTAAGATTTTGAGTGAAAACCTCCTTCCATCAGCAAGGGCATTGAAAATGAGACGTGGCTGGGTCTTTCAGCATGACAATGATCCCAAACACACCGCCCGGGCAACGAAGGAGTGGCTTCGTAAGAAGCATTTCAAGGTCCTGGAGTGGCCTAGCCAGTCTCCAGATCTCAACCCCATAGAAAATCTCTGGAGGGAGTTGAAAGTCCGTGTTGCCCAGCGTCAGCCCCAAAACATCACTGCTCTAGAGGAGATCTGCATGGAGGAATGGGCCAAAATACCAGCAACAGTGTGTGAAAACCTTGTGAAGACTTACAGAAAACGTTTGACCTCTGTCATTGCCAACAAAGGCTATATAACAAAGTATTGAGATTAACTTTTGTTATTGACCAAATACTTATTTTCCACCATAATTTGCAAATAAATTCTTTAAAAATCAGACAATGTGATTTTCTGGATTTTTTTTCCTCATTTTGTCTCTCATAGTTGAGGTATACCTATGATGAAAATTACAGGCCTCTCTGATCTTTTTAAGTGGGAGAACTTACACAATTGGTGGCTGACTAAATACTTTTTTGCCCCACTGTAGCTAATATTTCTACATTTTAATGTGAAAATGTATAAAAAATAAATATTTTATAGATTTTAAATCTTGGCCTTATTACAGTCATTATAACATCTGATTACTGGGCCAAGAAGAAATCTCTTGCCCTTCATGTAATTACTGCAGTTACGGATGGCCTTCATTTTACACTGAACAGGTGGAGGTAAAGGTAGTGACACCCAGGAGAAGACCATTTCAAACCACAGGAACACAGTGAGAGTCATTTTGTTAGGGTTACAGAGCACTTCACGCTTCATCAGACACAGACACATCCACTTAGACGGGACACTGGGAGGCACAGTTTTCATTTCTCACTTTAAACACCCAAACCGTTTGAGTTCATCTCGTCCACCAGGCGAAAAAAAAAAAAGTTTAAGTAGCCATTTATGAGGAATGACTTGGCACGGAGAGCTTCAACTCGTTATCGATCCATTTTTCTGTTGAACAACTGACCAAGAGAATGAAAAGCTACAGGAGAATCTGAGAGACAGGCAGACAGAACTCTCTCATCCCATAGACAAATCACCCTTTACCATTTTGTGAAGTTTGAACATTTAGTGTTCGCTCTCTCTCTCTCTCATTGTGTGAGGATATCGTTTTCTCTACACACAGGTTGGTCTGTTTAGAACTGTGAATACAGAGAAAGGAGAAAAAGAGGGGAAAGAGACAAGCACAAATGGGTTGGTTTGACTGAGATGTTTCTTTCGGCATCAAACAGGCAACTCAGCTGTAATCAGGATCGAGTCAGGTCAGCAGGTGTCAGTGATAACAATCAGCCCACGAATACTTTTACTGTAGCTCTAATAAGTGAGATGTTTGGGACTTTTACATTAACCATCTGAACCTCCATCAGTTTGTATGTTATCATTCATTAAACCAAGGAAGGACCTCCTCAAACACCTCATACAGGAGGAACAGAACCTTCTGAGCTGACTTGTAGCAGGTGTTGTCACAGTTTAAATTAATTAAATTAAAGTATTGAAAAGGATCTTAAAGACAAATTATGACAGGAAATTAGGTCTGCTGAAATGCAGTGATGGACTGAACCACCTGATCCATCTCTGTTCTGTTTGTAAAAATATATGCCAGAGCTCACACAGAGTACAGAGATCAGATACAGCAGGAGTTTTCCTCAGCAGAGCACTCATTAGTTTCTTCAGAACTGCACAAGAAGAACCTAAAGGCAAGTGGATTTTCTGTAAATCCAGGGCCAGACTTGAATACATGAACACATCCAATCAATATTTATGATAAAGGAAAAAGACTGGTTCAAAAGATGGAACTGGTTTCTTCACAAATATGTCCAACTCATATTTTACAGTCTGTGTATTAACTTTATTAATCAATATTCTTAAAATCACTTTGTATAAAGTTGTGCAGTACGCATGAAAAAGTTTGGATAATTATCATCTGCTGCCAAAAGGCAAGAAATCATGTTTTCTGACTTTATGAATATTTGACATGATGAAATAAAATTTGGTGTGATAGTAGCTGAGGGTCATCTCTGTCACACACTGAGCTTTAACTGATCGTGCAAGATGTTTGATTAAAGATTGACCAGTAATTGTCTGTTAGAAAAATGTTGTATTTTAATGAAACAATAGGAAAGTAGATGTACAACAGGTTCACAGTTTGGAGTCGACCTCATCTGCGAAGGCCGTCAGTTAAATCACGTCATCAAAACATCACGAAACAAAGACTAAAATACTTCTTATTTTTGCTTCTATACCTTATTATTATAACATAAATATTTTTTAAAAAGCTCAATATTGTTGTTTTTTATATAAATCTATTAGCTGCAGCGTTTCCAGCAGCCTGTTGGTCATATTTGTGAAAAAACTTTAGTTCACCATTCAGCAAAATTATTTCATTATTGTTCTCACCCTATTTTTATTTTGTTTTCAGTGAGATAAAATTAAGCCATTAAACCATTTTGAGACTCTTGTAGTTTAATGTGAGTGTTTTTAACGCTGCTGAGGACTCGGTCAGTTCTGTGAAACAGCTTTTATCAGATCAGGCAGGAATCCAAAGTTTCTGAATCTTTTCTCTTCCACAGTACGTAAGAACACAGGATGACTGTTTTTCAAAGCATATTACTCTTGATGAAGGGACCAAGTAAGGAGCAGCTACATTAAGATAGACAAGCATCGTATACAGAGCAAAGAAGCAGCACCAACCCCCGTTGTAACAAAGGGGGAGAGCCTCTTTTTACCTTAGGCATCGGCCCAGACTTGTGAGAGCACATGACTGAGGTGATCACGCACACTGCAGTACGTATGGACAGAGTGGAGTGACAGACTTTTTTGTTTTGTTCCTCAGTTTCCATTTCTGTCTTCATGATCCACTGTGTCTTAGGTTACTTGATCTGAGTCACAATCGGAGTCAACCTGGTGGAATCAAATGTGGAGTCAAGACAGCAACATGTTTAAAGGCACAGGCACATCACTCAACCTGATCATCTATGGAGGGCTGTCTTCATCATCTGATTTCATCTTTAACTGAGTGGAAATCATCAGGCTTTCGATCTGATTGCATTTTTTACTTCAAGGTAGCGACTGGCACTGAGAACAAAATTGTTTTGCGTTTTCCTGACTGAGCAAAGTTTGCATAGATAAACTGTTTGTGTAATTTTCTGTCTCGATGTGCAGAAATAATCTAGCACAGGTTAAAAGGAGGGATGGGTATCACTAACCTGAATACTGAAACTGATACTACTTTTTACGGGATTTTGCAAATAGTTTTCAAAAAAATAATGGACATGATATTTGGAGATAAACATTTTCAAGTCACAAGATTACAGC
Organism: Pachypanchax playfairii; assembly: GCA_006937955.1. Taxonomy (NCBI): domain Eukaryota; kingdom Metazoa; phylum Chordata; class Actinopteri; order Cyprinodontiformes; family Aplocheilidae; genus Pachypanchax; species Pachypanchax playfairii. Next base: position 2,374,009 of record SSNP01000033.1, read on the forward strand.
TTTCCAATCCAAATCTAAGCTGACTGACAGCAGCTCACGATGTGGTTATTAAAAACAGGTAAAAAGGTTAAAACTAGCTTGTGTTTATGTTACAGGACTGAGACACTAACTTCTCTTAAGGTCGACAAATTAGCATCAGTTAAATATCAGCCAAGAGGTTGGACTGATGATTTTTAATGAAGCGGTTAATTTGCTAAATTAGTCCAACACGCTGAAATCAACTTTTTGCAAATGTATATAAAACTCAGTGACATTAAAAGGTATGAATTTTAACCAGAACTGGTGTTTTTAAATCCTGAGTTTAGCTGCATTTTTATTAGATTTAGTAAATTAAACCTGATATTTTTACTCTGTCAGACTTGACAGGTGAGTAAAAGCTGAAATAACTCAGGTGATGTTGCGGCTTCACATTGTGTCTAACAGACGTACATGGATGAAAATATTTATCTAGAGTCAGAACGAGAAAAACAATGTCGCATTTAGCAGAGAAGATTTATCATGACATTTTTATTTGCATTTGAGGTCGAGTGTGTAGCAAGTCACACGTTACAAACAGGAACTTTAAATTACCATAACCTTGATATTTTAATTTGATGGTTTGACAGATAAAATGCAGGTTTACAAATAATGTTTTTAACTAAATTGAGAAACTTTTGATACTTTGGGGTTAAATACATTTTTGCCATAAAAAAAATTTAAATCCTATTATGAGAATCTCTTAAATTATCTAGAGACCGTCACAACAAGGGTGTGTCTGACTTCCTCATCAAAGTGAGGATCAATCATTTTGAATATGAGTCATGAAGTCATATCAATTCAGATTCAGTTATTGATACCCATCTGAAATAAAAAGCAAGTGAAAAAATAAACACTTGCTGTGGCAGTTAACCTTTTCAGTGAAGTTACAGCTCTTGTGAGGGTGACATGAGGTTTGACTGTTCTCACGACCATTTTGTTATAACTTTCTATTAAACTTGACATTAAAGCAGAAAGAAATGGTGAATGGACTCGACTCGGGTCAAAAGTAAAGACATTAGGACAGGAAATAGCCACCAGTTTGCACACTTAGTAGCAGGAGCTGAACATGGTCTAATGGGTTAGAGAAATGAGTGGACAAGAATGTGCAAAAGAAAAAAAAAGGTCAGAGTGGAAAAACAGTTAAGACAACACAATGTCTCAGTCAGACACTGTATGTCTTAACAGCGGATAACGCTGAGAAGGCTAGTTTTTACAGGGATATTGTTCAATCCAAAACAAAAGTGCAGACAATGACATTTGTCAGACTGTATCAGTTCAACAATTGAACTGACAGTTCTGAACATTTTGGTTCAAACTGTATCCTGATAAGTCACAAAAAATGGGCTGACATTTGGGAGGACAGCGTTTCAGATTAAGTTGACCGGTATTAACCAAAAGTTTGTAACTCTGATGTTTCAGACTTGTTAAGTTCAATTGTGCAGCACTTTATTTTTGTTCTTTTCTTTCTCCACTAAAAGCAAGCAAATGCAGTAATGCTTTACGAAATGCATATTTCAGTGGAGTAAGTCAACTGAACAGAGGATCCTCTCTGTGTGCAAACTCTAACACAAAGCTGAGGCTCAGGACAGATGAATGACGCAAATACCGAAAGAAAAATGTGGTAAAGTGTGGAAAATGTTAATAGGTAAAAGATTTTATTGTTATGTAAAAGAAGGGAAAACAAACTACTGAAAGGAAAAAACTGAAAGAAGAGACACATATGCTTGTGGAGCACTTACCACATGACACTTTCTGAGGTGCTGCTGGTAAAGGGAGTGGCTGGACCGGTCTGTTTGTTTTCTTTGACCTACGGCTCCAACCATTTCCCCTCCTCTTCCTCCGTCTCCTTGAAGATGAAGCAGCCACAGGAGAGGAAATATCTGGGGAAAAAAAAGTGGAACAAGTTTGTGACATTTGAATTGAAAGATACAGGCAACAACTGCAAAAATATGTCCTTTGATAGCAAATTTTAACCAATCATTTATTTTCTACTGATATCAAATAATCACACCTGTTGAACTGCTATGTCAAGGTATACCTATTTATTTATGTACCATTAAATCCCTCTGGAATACAAACAGAATATCAACGTCTAATCCGTGAGTTCTATAATCAGGTGGTCTGATACATCCCTGGCATTGGACAGGGTACTCACCAGATGTGAACTGATGTGTGAAAGATGAAAGTGGTGTTTCTGTCTCTCTGCAGGTGTGTTGTAATCCAGACACCAACTCTGTTGTGTTGTCTATGTCATACCTCAGCTCAACTCTCTCTGGAGAAACTGAAAAACATACATGTGAATACGTTATTATTAGGCCAGTAAAATTAAGAACATGAGAGATGCATGAGATGCTCTGACATGATATTTAAAATGGCAGCAGCCACCATAACGAGCTTTAATTCACCTGTCCTCCTCCTTTTACGGGACACTAAGGGCAGGAGGTCATGGCGGGTCAGGACTCTCAGTAGCTGAAGCAGTGGCTCTAGGTTGCCATCACTGAGGTATCCTCTCCTTTCAAGCTCTAACAGAAGCTCAAGACCACTTTTAGGCTTTGAGTCCACTAATGGAAACTGAGAAGACTTGGGTTTTATCCGCCTCCACACTTTTAGCAGTTGTGGACTTGGTGCCACACCTGAGTCCTCTGGATTGTCTTCAGCAGGTTCAACCGTCCAGCCTGCTGGGTCAAGAGCGTGTGGTGCAGGGTAGGTTTCATTCAAAAGAAAAGAAAGAACTTCTATGTCGGTCTCTGTTAGCTGAGATCCCACTATTTCAAAAATCTCATGGAGAGACAACATCCCATAGTAGTTTAGACACTCTGTTTCATCCCAGTAGAGTGAGTCCCTGAGTGAATGCCCTGGGTAACGCACTGCAGCCATGGTCTGGGATTTTTCCACGTTCTGTCCTGTTCAGAAGCTGTAAAAAAGCAAACAAGAATGACTTTAAACAATTAGGAATTTGCTTCACATTGATAGAAAGTCAAGGTGTTTGCATAACAGTGGTTGCCAAACCTACCCACAACAACAAAACTAAGGGCAAAGATGTGCAACCCTGACTGGTTTAAGTAGCAACACCGATAATGAGTCATTTAAACATGGACATAGTCACAAAACAAACATCTACAATAATCCTTAGAAAAGATTGAAAATTTACACATTTTGGCGACCAACTTTTGGAAAGATTTACTCAAACGAACTCAATACAAAATGTCGCATGCTAACAGCACCGAATGCATGTCGGAGGTGCAGGATTAAATCGCTTATTCTAGCCGCAAATTCGTCATTTTCAACATTAAAAACCATAGCACGATTTGCTCAATTTGCCGCGAACTAGAAGTTATGTGCCATAAAGTCGTGTGACCCATGTATGACAAAATGAATTAGCATTTGTAGCAGAACATCTGCTACGTCAGTAGTTAGTATGCCAATCCTACCTTTTTGCAGCTCGACGCCGTCTTGACATTCGCCACACAAATGCTCAGGTGTGATTATGTTACGTTCTCGTCGTGTAAAGTGTTTGTCAAACCAACTGGAAGATGAAGATACACGACGTTCTCCTGACGTCCAGTTGATTTCCGCTCTATATGGGTTTTATGTAACGAGTCACGTTTTCTGAGGGAAAAAAAAAATCACTGTGTCAATAAATACCACACCAAGACAGCTGTGAAACTGCACAGCTAACGCCAAACTACCAAACAAGGCAAGTTGTTTTGTTTTGGAGCAAATAGTCTGTGTTATTTCTCTAACGGCGCTCCGTTTCCTTTTTTTGTTGATAATGTACCTTGTTTGACTTACTAATATGAAGCTAAAAAAGTACAAAACATATGTTTTCTCGGCCGTATGGTAGAAAAATGCGAATATTCATCAATTTAAAGCATTTTCAATTCGAAATTTGTTAGACTGGATCAAAAACAGCAACTCACCTCTCTTATATTATTTCCTTTCTTTCGCCAGATGATCTAGCAACTTCCACAGCGCCGCGTGCGTCGTGACGGCAGCACCACAACACTGACAAATCGACCAATCACAGCCTACTTGCTTGTTATATCACGCAAAGTCACGTTTTCCCAACACTGATCTCCAGTCAGTTTTTTCTATGCTCGGTCGGCTTGATTGGGCACAACTGAAAACAGACAGCTGATCTCAAAACGGATTTTCAAAATTATTTGGTTTAAACCGTTAGGTGAAGATATTCAAATCCAAAGCAATAAATGTTATAAAATGACTTTCAAAGACAATACGTGAATGTTTTAAATCATTGTCTATAAATAATATATATTTGTAAGATAACAATTAAGAATGAGAAGTTCTTGACTCGGTCGGTAGGTGGCAATGTATAATTTACACGAAGTAGGAAGTTTTTTCGTCCTCACTGGCCACATCACATCCGTGGTCTAAAACAGCAACAAAGGAACTTCATACGTCTTCTTAAACTAATGCTTCGGACATTTGCTTGAACATTTAAAGATCTAAAAGTTATTTCAGGTACGTTGTTATTGATTGAAATCTCATTTTTAACCTCTGCGATGGGCAACAAAAAAATTGTTTTTTCACCTGGACCGAAAATGGACGTAAACATTAGCTCAGAAGCTAGTTGTTTTATTTTTATTATCCCGTAAATCTTTCTTTTTAACATATTTTTATTGATTTTGTCTGTTTAAAGGGCTGTATACCGTAAGTTGGTAGCCACAGTGTGCTTGTTTGTTTAGTGATGTGGCAGTGAGCGACCAGGCCCTTCAAAATTTTCCACTGCTGCACTTTTTATGAAGTTTTGTTATTATACAAGAGTGAAGGACAAACGTTTAATCAAGACGAATAAAACAGTTTTTAACTATAAACCCACTGACTGAATTTAAAATTTTACTCGTTCCTAGTTTTTTATTGTTAGAAAACATTTACTGTATATGAGTGAAGGGATTTCTAAAAAATAAAAATAAACTTGTGTTGTTATGCTTTTATTGTGATCACAGTTTGGGGATCTGAGAAAGATACAATAATAATGCTCAATTACAGTTTTATAAATAATATATTCTCGATTTTATCAAGTTATTATACTCAAGAATTATTAACAAATGAACAGTTACGATACACTTTCAGGCAGGATTAGCTCAATTTGCCATAAATTGTCAAAGTTGTAAGTCAAATGAAACCGCGATTGTTAAAACCATTTTTTTTTTCAAACAGAGTTTTCTTATAGCAGAAAGTCTTTCAATGCAATCAGGATCACTGAAGGGGGAGAACGTTAAGGTGGACATGGACAGCAAGGCTGGAGATCTGTTTGGTGCCGAGGAGGCTCATCCAACTGGCACAGGAGGCACCGGAGTGATGTCAAGGTGTGAGCCACAACACCTTTCTTTTTCATCTTATTTACACCCAATTTAACACATAAAAATATGAGCGATGTCTTGCGATTGTGTGTTGTTTCCCATGGGTTTATTTCTTATTATCTTTGTTCTTAGGCTCTGGCTTCCTAAAGGCTTCTCAGTCAGCATGGCCAAGGAGTGGTTCGATAGGCGCAGGCTGTCCATTCGACCATGGGCTACTTTTGTAGACCAACGCAAGTTCTCAAGACCTCGAAACTTTGGAGAGTTGTGTCAGAGGATGGTGAAAAATGTGGAAATTTACAACAGCAACTACACCTTCATATTTCTGGGTCTCATCCTCTACTGCATGTAGGACTTATTTGGAGTTTTTATTCTAATGTGTGACCTTTTTCAGCATGAAAATCTATCAAATCAATCAGTTTTCGACAAGTATATTAAAATCAGTGAAGTAGGTCTTCATGACTGCATGAAACTGATCTCACTGACCTAAACATCCAATCTTTAAACAAATTCTGCTTTAAATAACGCCGTCCTGATTGTCCTGTTGCTTTTTCTGCTCTTCAGCATCAGCTCGCCCATGCTGCTGATTGCCTTAGCTGTGTTTGCTGGTGCCTTCTACATCATCTACCTCAAATCTCTGGAGTCCAAGCTGGTTTTTCTTGGTGAGTAAAGTTGTCACAACTGCACATTGAGTAGTTATTTAGTATGTAAGAAAAATAGAAACCTTATAAAGATTAGATCTATCATAGTCATAGATATCCAGGCTGTGCTTTTAGTCAAAAAGAGTGAAATTGGTATTATTTTTAATGTTTTTGTTAACCAGGCAAGGAGCTAACGGTCCCTCATCAGATGAGTCTGGCTGGAGCGATCTCCCTGCCCGTGTTCTGGCTGGCTGGAGCTGGAGCTGCAGTGTTTTGGGTTCTTGGTAAGCTGTACACGTGTTACTGTTCTGGACATGCAGGGATCTTTTTCTACTGTTTAATTCACTATAATTCTCCTCATTCACATATATCTATTTCTTTTGTGTTTCCTCTCAGGTGCAACGCTGTTTGTGATTGGCTCGCACGCCGCATTCCGGGAGCTGGAGGGATCAGAATTGGAGGATCTCCTCATGGAGCCCGTGTAAGGAGCTGGTTGATTTGTCTCCAGGTGCCGGTTGATGATCAGTCATCTTTGTGACCCTGTGATTGAGTCAACCCTCGTGGTTTGGGAAGAAAAAACTCCTCTGGTTCCTGTTTCCTTACTACATGTATCTTTCCTGTATTCCTGGTATTTAACCCTTGGCATTGTTTCAAGAAGGCACCGTATCTTGCATGATAAATAACTCTTCTTACAATTATTCATGCACATAAATTGCCATATGCACAAATAATGAATTTAATAGTAAAAGCACATGATTTCTCAGCTTTTATGCCTTTTATCTCCATGTTTGAAGCCTTTGCCTCTGGTTTGTGTCCGACTCTTCCTGCTTCACTGATGCTGCAACATACTCTGTAAACTTGACAGAACGTCTGCTTATTATAGAAACCCGTGAGACTAGATTCCCTGTACTCTGTTCGGACTTTAATTTCTGAAGGTCAAGTGCCATTTAAAATCATTTCTCAAGATCACGTACAAGTTAAAATCTTTTTCTCTAAAAGTTAGAAAGGTTTCTGTATGAGCTGAAAATATCTGATTCTTCTTTGTGGCATTTTGTTGGGAATAATTCTTTCCTGGTCCGTATTTCTGAGATCTGCTTTGAACATTCAGGTCTGAAAGGTCATAGAAAAAACATGCTTGAAACATCCTATCCAGTGTATATTTGGTGTAAATTGTGTGTTTTGTATTTACATTTTGGAAGTGCAATAAACTCTTTGTTACTGACGTGTTGAGATCCTTTTCTTCTAGGAGTACAGTAGACATCTACTTGTGCATGCATTGTAGTCGCTCCATTGAACTCTGTGGCCCTGAGCACTTAGTCTTTATGTTTTCTTATTATTCTGGTCCAGTCTGAATACACACTGGAGTGAGACGGATCTGAACCCACGATTCTTCTTCTCTCTGCATCTCCAGGACACACAAACTGCAGTATTCACCAACCCCCCTCTTGTTCCCCTGTTGTTCTCCTCTTTATGTGACCCCTGTGACCTGTGCTCTGTGACAGCGCAGCAAAAGGACCCCATGCTCAGGTTGCCATGGCAATGACCTTGGAGGGCCCCAGTCAGACTCGCACTCATCCACAGGAACACTCGCTTACACACTGCGGCAAAGCCAAGCGATCGATATTCTATTATACGTAGGGTGGCGAGGAGGGAGGGAGGAGAGTCGTACTGCAGCGAGCTCACTGCAGAGACGCGGGGGAAATTAGAACAAGGGTGAGGGCAAGAGGGTGTTTGTCAGTGAGAGTGACAGAAAGGGTGTGTGGATGTGAGTGTGTGTGTTTGTCATTGGGAGGCGGTTGAGCAGTCCTGGAAAGTTTGTGTTCCTCAAAAAGGACACGTCCTAAATTTTCACTGAATGGGCCAAAGGAAGTTAGTCCAATCTGCATTTTTTTTACAGTGTAAAAGTCTGAAACCATGTCACAACGTGGTAAATCAGAGGTTTTATTTAACATGAATGACCCACGAGAAGCAGCACAAGTACAGCATGTTCCGTAAAGATAAAACATTTGCAGCACAATGTTTATATAGTTTTAAATTTAGGAAATAATTCCTAAAATTCTGTCCTCCTGTGAGACCTTTTCACCCTCATTTATGTCGATGTCAGTCTGACCTGAACATATGCAGCATGCAGAGTGGTTTTGGTGCATTACCCTGAACTGCTGCCAACTCTTCCCCCTATAGCAGTTTACGCAGTTTGCAGGTCTCGGTGTAAATCTTTTCACGGCACAAGGTGGCATCTCATCCTCTACATTTCTGCTATTTTAGAACAAGCTGCAGTGCCATAATCATGTCATGGACACAAATAACTTGAAATGGAAATACTTGGCTTGGAATAATAAGAATTAGATTAAACTTGTGAATCTATGTTAAAATCTTAGAAACCATAAAAAAAGAGGAAATAGGACAGAAGAATTTCCATATTCTTCATTGCTTTCACACAATATTAAATAAGTAATATGATAAATATCAGTCAATCTATTGGAAATAACAAATATCCTAAACATCAAAATTAGCTTCAGTTCCTGCTCTACAAAGAGATTTGTTTTTTGGTTAATTATATTCTGCACGTCTCACTGATCAGTAACAGTCTTCTGTTATTGAAACTTATTAAAATAAGTTAAATAAAGTTTTAAGTACAGAAAAATTAGAGAATGTTTCGTAGAGAAATGAAGCACAGAGGCAAAGACAAACAGGTTAGAGTTGTATTAAATGTTCTAGATGTTTTATTGGGGTTGGTTTCATTTATCTGACACACTTTTTTTTTTTTCTACCAGATGAGTATTTTAATTCTTCAGTCTCAACTTTTTCAGCCATCAGAGGCTGCTGACCCTTCATTGGTCTCCACTCCGACACATACACCCACACAGATCTGCGCCGGATTGGTCAGCATCGGGACCAGACCCCGAATCTGGTCCGGTACATAGGCCCCAGGCACATGGACTCATTTTATCATCCACTCACCACATCACAGCACACTTCACCATATCATACCTGCACTCATGCAGTGACGGGAACCTGAAGCCTTTTGGTATAAACACAACCTGAAGCCCTGCGTTGCTGTTATACTTTATCCTCCTGAGAAACCAGCAAAAAAAAAACAATAACCGAAAACAAAATCAAATACAAAAAGAGAGACGAACATCCTCATTTTTTTTTTTCAGCTTACCACAATTATTGTGAATGTCTTTCTCGTAGCGTTTTTCAACATGGTTTTATTGTTTCATTTAAATTCAGTTTAGAATTATATAGATTTCCTAGAGCACACAGAAAGATTGAGTCGTCTTTATCAACGTGGGGGTGAAGGGATGTACTGTATTAGTTAATAACAAGGACAATGGTTCACACTGTGCACACAAACAAAGACAAATGGGGCAGGAGGGACGGGAGAGGAGGGGTGTGAGAGACAGAAGAGGGGAAGACAGGGAGGACGGGACACCATGGGATGTGCTTTGTTAAGCCTAAATGAGGAAAAGCTGCTCTCACACATCTTCTCTCCCGTATCAGAAATAAAAAAAGACAAATAAAATCAACCAAATCCCTCCCATCCCACATATTTAAAAAAAAAACAAACAACAACACTGTGGCTGTGGAGAACAGAAGAGACGGACGTGGTGAGATCATCGGGAAGGGGACCACTCCGTGGAACTGGAGACGGAGGTGGCAGTCGAAGTGGTGTCGGTGTTGGGGTGACACTGTGTGATCTTCTATTCTGTGTTGCAAGCAAAGGTTTGGCAAGAAGGGAAACGAAGGTATACAGAAAGACAGTGGGAGGAGAGCGGGAAGGAGAAGGAGCTTGGATGGTCCTTTTCGCAGAGCATAGTCACTCCCTTTAAGTTCAGTCGAGTCTACATACACAATATGCAGCTGCCGTTTGTTAGATATATTGGTTTAAGTACACAGCAGTGAGAGAACACATGCAAAGAGTATCATAGGAGGGAAGGAGAGGGTGCGGGTCAATGTAGAAAGTTGTAAAGGTGCTTTTGCTGTTTTTAATCTTTGGGGCAGTTGTGATGATAATTGCTTTAAAGCGGTTTTTGTCTTTAAGGGGAAAGGGACATCTGGAAATGTTTCTTGCCAAGGATGGTGAGAAGGGGGGGGTGGTAGGTGAGAAGAAGATGTAAGGGGCTTGAGCAAAAGTGCTCCGATGATCAATAGTATGTCTCCTTTTCCACCCAACCTGGAGCGCAAATGAGAAAAAAAAAGGAAAGAAAACAGAGAGAAAAAGTCACATTTGATCAGCAGCGTTTTCATTAGTTTGAGATATGTGTTCGTTTAAATTCATACAAGGACACTAAAGAACAGAAATCTTCTGGTTCTGCTTCCAGTTAGCTTAGAGCCAAGAAACATGCTGGAACCACTGATAGAAATGATAACTAGACCCAGGAAGGTAACATTATATTAGAAACTTAAAGAAAACAAGTTCCCCCTAGTGGCTGGCTGCAGTCAATGTTTTCAGTTAATCCAAATTCATTTGTTTCATTTGATATAATCTGAAACTTGGGGATGAACTGCTTTGAAATATTGTGATGAAACATTGCAATCTGATTATTATACACAAAATATTAATCATTTAATCTATAGTTTTATATTTGATCAGCAGCACACAGCAGTATATTCTGTATAGTAGTGTTTGACCCGCCTCTTCTCTTTCCTAAAATCGTGACTGGGTTTGAATGAAACAAAAGAAAATGTCTTACCCCCTGGGTTCCGGCGGAGGATAAGTTTTCGTACTTCATCATAAACAAAAATGAGAAAACTATAGGGAAACGCACAGAACCACCAGCTGGGCCTGTAAACGGAGACAAGATAAACCAAATCAAGTTGGACAGACAACTCAATAGATCTTTTGACGGTTTGATGTGTTTGTCTCTGACTCTTACTTTAGAGGATACATCCTGAGGGCCACATCCATGCCTGGGCAGTAGGACAGGAAGGCAGCCAGGGCCGTCTCTTCAAACAGGCCAAAGATCAAGATCTTGTTTCTAAACGCAGACACGCAAAAAAAGTCATGCATCTGCCAGAATAATTGCCAGATTATATTTGTGTTTTTTCTCATTAATATCAGACTAAAAAGGTAGATCTTGAACTGACTTCATGCCCTGCTGGAACACAGAGTTACGCCGGGTCTTGCAGATGATGAGATCAGCCCACTGCACCACCACAATGCTGACAAAGAAGGCCGTGTGACACGTGAACTCAACAATCTTCCTTTGTTCATAGGTCTGAGGAGAGAAAAGATAGAAATAAATCAGACAAACTGACGAAACCTGAAGACTAAAAACACACAAAACACACTCACCCATTGCTGCCCGTAGCTGTCTTCCAGGTCATTGAGAGAACGATCATCCCAGTTGAGTCGGATGCCCAGCAGGTGACCGGGCAGGAAACCATTTTCAGCCAAGATGACAAAGTAGCTGAAGAAGCCTCCTAGAGCCTGGATCATACCTGAAACGTACACGGCGACATTAGCTGTTAAATCTGGAGACAGTTGTTTCCTCCGTCTTCCTGAGAATCACTCAAATCACCTCAGAGAATCTGACATGTTAAAAAAACGAGAATCAAGAGAAAAAACACAACTTGGATCAGCTGTTCTAGTCTTCTGTTCTTTAATTAACCCACCAATTTGTCCGTAAGCGATGCTGATAAGCCTCTCATTCACCAGCTTGTCCCTGAATGGGTTCCTGGGCTGACGCTTCATGATGTCACTCTCAGCTGCTTCATAAGCCAGAGAGATGGCTGGAACCTTTGGAAGCAGAAGGATTTATCAATTTTTTATATTTTTTCTAAATTTTGATGTGTAAAAATCAAACGATTTGATTAGTTCTCACCATGTCAGTTCCCAAATCAATACACAGGATGGTGATGGTTCCCAGAGGCAGAGGGATGTTGGCGATGATGAAGAGCAGGAAGGGCGTGATCTCTGGGATGTTGCTGGTCAGGGTGTAGGCAATGGACTTTTTGAGGTTATCGAAGATCAGACGGCCTGATGGGAAACAAATAAAAACATCAAAAACAAAAATATCACAAAAGATCCTTTAAAACTGCAAATGAAACAACATGAAACTGGAATCTAATCTTTTCCATCTCAGATTTCACTTCCTGTCCTTTGGGTCTTCCTACCTTCTTCCACTCCAGTGACAATAGAAGCAAAGTTGTCATCCAATAAGATCATGTCTGCAGCCTGTTTGGACACATCGGAGCCTGAAATCCCCATGGCAACACCGATGTCAGCCTTTTTCAGTGCAGGAGAGTCATTCACACCATCACCTGTCACGGCCACAATGGCACCCTGAACAAGAGAAGACAAAACAGGGAGATGAAACATAATAATGTCCAGATCATTTTGATAAATATATAAATCAATAAAACAAATTTTCAACATTTTTATTAAGATTATGTTTCAATGTAAATTTAGAAAAGGGCTTCTGCTGTTTTAGTTATAATTAAACTAGATTTCTGTGAGACATTAAACAGCATCTTTCAGTTGGAGGATCTTGGTTTTTGTGGATATCTTGCACCATCTGCTGTTGCCCGAGTATAAAACGTCAAACAGAACCATCTTTCATTTGAGCAGGTTTATTAAAACAATGCCAAAACGTTCCAACCTGTCGCTGGCATCCCTCTACAATGATGAGTTTCTGCTGCGGGGAGGTTCTGGCAAACACGATTTCTGTGTGATTCCTCAGGATGTCGTCCATCTGGTCCTGAGACAAATCTTTCAGGTCTGAGCCGTGAATCACACAGGCTTTGGCGTCCCTGAACGCAGACGGTAAAAAAATCAGAAATGCATCTCTTAACTCATCTCTTAACTCTTCACTTTCCTCACCTGGGGTTGACCTGGCTGACAGGTATGTTGAGACGAGCAGCAATGTCCTCCACTGTCTCATTGCCCTCTGAGATAATACCCACTCCCTTGGCAATGGCTTTGGCTGTGATTGGGTGATCACCAGTAACCATAATAACCTAGAAAAATAACACAGTTTACTTTCTGTTTGATGTTTGAAACAACACAATCTAAGACTTGGTGTTGATTCGAAAAGACGCACCTTGATACCAGCAGATCGGCATTTCCCGACTGCATCAGGCACCGCGGCACGAGGAGGGTCAATCATGGACATGAGGCCAACAAAGCAAAGATTCTTCGTCTGGAAATTAACATCATCCGTATCAAAGGCAAAACCTTTGGGGTACTGGTCTTCTGGCAGGAGCATGTGGCAGAAACCTGGAAGAAACAGCAAAATGTGGCTTGAATTCTCATTAAAAACTTAAAACGGATTTCACAGAAAACTAAAATGCACGTTGAAGTTAGATTTTACAAATTCCACTCAATTTTCTTTAGGTTGTTTTTACACTTTTCACTGCCCATGCTCACCCAGTACTCTCTCTCCCAGTCCTCCCAGCTCCATGTATGCATTCTGGAAAGCTTCCTTCATCTCCTCATCCATAGGCTGCTCCTTGCCCTGCATCATGATGGTTGAAGAACGATCCAGGATCCTCTCAGGAGCCCCTTTCATCACCAGCAGGTAGCGGTTGTCATTGGGATCTTCTGTCTCGTGTATGGATAGCTACACGAGGAAAACAGAGATTAGAGCTGGGATAAAACATCTAACATGGTAATAACATCTGTCACACTCAGGAATGATGTACCTGATATTTGTTTGTGGAGTTAAAGGGAATCTCAGCCACTTTCTTGTTCTTGTCTCTCATCATCCTGACGGAGCCGCAGGACAGCTCGATACATTTAAGTAGGGCCGACTCGGAGGCGTCTCCGGCAACATCTCGCTTCAGGATGGGCAACGAGTCCTGTCCTGCTTTGAACTGTGCGCGGTTACACAGAGCGGCGACACGGGCCAGAGCCTGCCACGTCAAAGAGCTTTTATCAAAGGAAGCACCTGGAGACAGGAGGAGAGGAACAGGTGATGCTTACAGTCGTCATGTATTGCAGTTATCAGCAGCATCTGTGCTCTTTCCCCTCTGACCTGACTGATCCTCGGTGGTGTCGGCCTCGTGGATCTGGTTGTCAAACCACATGTGGGCCACGGTCATCCTGTTTTGGGTCAGGGTGCCGGTCTTGTCAGAGCAGATGGTGGAGGTGGAGCCCAAGGTTTCCACAGCTTCCAAGTTTTTCACCAAGCAGTTCTTCTTGGCCATTCGCTTGGCAGTCAGAGTCAAACATACCTGCAATGTTAAATTGTGTTATTGTTAATTTCAGATTAATCTTCCATCTTTTTCGCAGAACAAAACATTTTCTGAATCAAGTAAAAAAGTGAGATCATTTTTTTTTTTTTACAACACCTTATGGAATAAAAGCAAAAGATCAATGGACAAAGTATAAATATACAAGGTGAGCACAAAAATTAACAAACACAAATAAGCAAAATACAAGACATGCTAATCCAGAACTGCTGGTCACTTACAGTGACTGTGGCCAGCAGCCCCTCAGGCACATTAGCCACAATGATGCCAATAAGGAAGATGACAGCCTCCAGCCAGGTGTAACCCAGGATGATGGCCAGGATGAAAAACGTCACACCCAGGAAGACGGCCACACCTGTGATAATGTGGATGAAGTGCTCGATCTCCTTGGCAATAGGAGTTTTGCCGGTGTCCAAACCAGAGGCCAGAGTGGCGATGCGGCCCATGACTGTGCGATCGCCGGTGTAGATGACAATACCACGTGCTGTGCCTGGATTAGGAGAAAAAACAATAACACAAACGTAGTTCTGTAAAAGGTTCTGTGAAAATTCATGAAAAGAAACAAGTTACGTTGTAGTTTTAGTGTGTTGCTGTGTTCATCGACTTTAAATTGAGGCACATTACACAATCCATGGTAACGATACCTTCCACACAGTTAGTGGAGAAGAAAGCAATGTTTCGGGTCTCCAAGGGGTTGTCATGGGTACAGTCAGGTGACCTGCTCTGAGGTTCTGATTCTCCAGTCAGGGAGGAGTTATCCACCTGTTGGCAATGCAAAAATTAAGATTTTTATTTTTTCAAAAACCAAGAAGCACAGATGTTGTTTGTAAGTGATGTTTCATTCAAAGGCGGTTTCCTATGTGATAAAAGATAAAATGTTCCAACCCTGACTTCTCTGTTTTAGATAATTCCCCAAAAATACAGCTTAAATGATTAAAAGAGCTAAAATTTGTACATTTTAGACTATTTAAACATTTCAGCTTATTTTTAAAATCCAGTGTATATATTTATTAGCAAACCTGGAGGCAGTCTGGTGTGTATGTATGTACCTTGCAGCCATGAGCAGAAATCACTCTGATGTCAGCAGGGATCCTGTCTCCTCCCTTTACTTCAATCAGATCTCCAGCCACCACCTCTTCAGCGTTGATCTGCACCTTCTCACCCTCACGGATCACCAGCGCTTGCTGTCGAGACACAAATCCGTCAGATATTAGAAAACTGGGAAAAGAAACGAATGAACACTATGAAAAGAGCCACAAAAAGCAGCAAAGGTGTGTCTAATCACCTGTGGCACCATGTTCTTGAAAGACTCCATGATTTTGGAGCTCTTGGCCTCTTGGAAGTACGAGAAGCAGCCAGTGATGACGACGACAGCTGTCAGCACGATACCGAGGTACAACTGCGACAGAGAAGAAACAGAAAGAGAGAGTTAAATGTTTGACATGAAAATCAAATTGGAAAGATGTTATTTTTAAACTGTACTTCAAAGCCCTAACTGTGAAAAGATGTTAATGGGAATGTGTTTATATAGAATCTGTGTGACAAATTGAGTGTATGTGTGTTGTGCCCACATTGTCGCCTGCAGGATCGTCCTCTGTGGCTGCCTGGATAGCGTAGGCCAGAAAGCAAAGAATGGCGCCGGTCCACAGCAGGATGGAGAATCCACCAAACAGCTGTCGACAGAACTTGACCCACTCCGGGGTGGTTGGTGGAGGGGTGAGAGAATTGGGACCATCTCTGAGCAGAAACTCTGCTGCCTTGGCATTGGTCAGTCCCTGGATGGAAGAAAATGTGGGAACAGGAAGAGCGTTTGACAAAATAAAAGCCTTTTCTCATATTTCTTCAGCGTGTCAACAGAAGTACACTACTGCCATCTAGTGGGTAACTGGGGAAACAACCTTAAACCACAAAAGGAGATTTACCTGGACAATATCAGTCTGTAACTTTCTGCACACTTCCTCAACGGACATCTTGTGTTCCGTCTGAAAAATATTTAAAAAAAACAAAGAATATTAATTAAATCTGAGAAATGTCAGAGCTGTTTATTTTATCATGCAGTAAGGTTACACTTAAGAACGATGATGATTACAAATGTTTCATTTGTAAAGCACCTGAAGCAGTCAAATAAATGTAAGTATGATTTTACTGATTCATGCAGTTCACCTGAGAGATTTCAGTCTTAGGGGTGCCAGAAATGCAACCCTGGTCTGAGTTTCTTGAGCTGAAATGTTGGATTAAACTCACAACATCCTGATAACAACTCAACCTGTCTACCAGGTGAAAAATACACTTTATTTTAGCCTGTAGGAGACAAGAGTTTCTTTCTTGCCAAATAATAATGAAAATATTGAAATATTGACCTTCTAAGTCAGACACATTCAGTTCCACAAATATTCTTGAGATCAAATCAGTGTTTTACTCACGATGGGTACTTCCTTCTTCAGGTCGTCCATGTCCTTGGTTCCCGCCTTCTTCTTCTTGGGGGATCGGTCATCTTTGTCCTGTGTGGTGGCAACGCGGTAACTGTCTGAACCTCCATACTACAGACACACACACATGTTTTATACATGCACTTGGACTACGGCAGCCTGTGTGCCTCTGTGAATCATTTTAACAGATCTGTTTGCAAACATCTATCAGCTAAAAACTGCTATCTAACATCATCAGTCACGGGCTGCATCATCAGAAAGCTGCCGTTTATGCTTTTTCAGTAACGAGGAAATGGTGTTGTAACCCTCTGGTGTGGCCTCGTGAGGTAAGTCTTAAAGGGTTTTTGAGAAACGTTATCAATAAAACCTACATAACTTGAATAAACTATGATATCATACACCTTCTTTACTCATTCACTCTCCACTCAGCACACTTGTATCAGTGTGAATGAGAAGCCTGATGGACGCGTCGTCATAACATAATGAAGGGCAAACGGTTTAACCTGCAGATTTCAACAAATCTCTTCCTGCTCCTTTTCATTTAATTACCAACCATTAGAAATATCAAAGAGAAACAAAGCAGGGAAAAAGTTTATAGACTCATCAAAGGGTTTCTTATTAGACTTTTACAGCTCTGCAGTATTAGCACCGAGCCATCAAAGACACTTTGATGTCAAGATGACTGAAAATCAAGCCAGAAGAAGAATCAGACACATCAGATGTCTTTGTGCGCCGCTTCCTGCTTTTCTTCATCCCATGTTGTTCCCGGATGTCTCCTCAGAAATCTATTTATGCTAGTAAACCAGCAGCGACTGACTTCATTATCAACCCTGATTTTCTCCAGCACAGCCATCTGTAACTCTAGTCTTGTGTGTCTGGAGAGAAGCATAACCTCCAGGCTGCATCAACCTGCCTTATCAGAGGTATTGATGTATGTGTAGTTGTTAAAGGGTCATATAATAAGATCAGGATTAAAAAAATACTCCTCTTAAATCAGCGCCCTCTAGTGGCAAAATCTGGTACATGTGCAACAAATTTAGAGTCACTTTCTTTACACTCACACATGCTCACACCGAGCACTGATTTAGAGTTGCCAATTCACCTCGAGCATATTTCTGGTCTGTGGAAGCTAGCGTTAACTTAAATATAATTAACTTAAATACTTTGATAGGATAAAAACACGTGTGTTTTTAAAATAAGCAGATCAATTGTCTGAATCCAACACATGCAATAGAGAAAGTTCCAAGTTTTCTGAGTATCTTCTTATAAAACCACACCAACACACCAAGTATACTAGAGTAAACCATAAAAGTACAACTGTATGTCCCAACGGATGTGTGATGAAGATGTTGTGCAAAAAAATCCTTGTGAAATCAAACCTCTCTGTGCTTGTCTTTTTTTTTTTTTGTGCGTTCTCAAAAACCTGTCTTTCTGGTTTACGTCGGTTCCACGAGACCACATAACGACTCTCACTCAATTAACAAGCACAGGTTGCTCAACGACCACTTCTGAACTCAAGGCAAACAATAAAACCATGTGTTGGAGCTTGTCAGCGCCGCGGAGCAGTTTGACTCGCTTCCACTCAAATACAAACAGCTCAGGAACAAAAGAGCAGGTGAACAAATTTTACACCAAGACCGGGCAGGTCTGCAGCAGAAGAGTGGAAAAATACTGCTGCTGATCCCCTCAGAGATCAACCATAGGCGTGTGATTGTGTGCTGAAGAACACAAAGAAGTGGGTGTGGTTTGGCACCACACATGTGTGTTCTATGTGCATGTATCACTCATGTACTGATAATATCTGTTTCAACAAGATAAGTTATAAGTAACTGTCGAATTTACACAAACATTCACATCAGAGTCCCTGAACCTGCTCTGGCACATGGAACATGATTAGAGGGATGATATAATAATAAGCAGGACACAGAATACTTTCTCCTTTTTTCACACAGCTGTGAGGTGGAGATGAGCGGCAAACAAAATAGAACGCGGTGAAAAGTAGAGGCGGATTCGCCGGGGGTGGATGACAGACGAGATCGGGCAAACGGAAAGGGAGACGTCAGTGGGAGGTGAGACGTGAGGACAGATAAACGGAGATCAGAGAGGATGGGAAAGGGAGCGAGGGAGCGCACGGAGGTGTTGTCACCTTCCTCTCAGGCGCATCATTGGAGATTGACCAGAAGTCTTCGGACTCACTCCAACAGATTCCGCACCGTCACAGAATCTCAGATGTTAAATCGTATTCTCACCCGAGTGCCATTAAGTTCATGTTTTAATTTGTAGAAATGAATGAGCGAGACGTTATGTGTGTGACTCACTGAGAAAGGAGGTGGTTACATCTTATTCTGGTCTTTTTACAGAAGACTGAGTAAGTTAATTGCATGTCTGTCATGGGAAAATTGGGGGCGAAGCTTCCTAACGTTTCGTTTTTTTTTTAAAGAACTTAACAAAATTCCTTCCTTGCACCAAATCTGCAAGATTGTTTTTCGTAATGTTTCAGACTGAAATCAAGCCTTTTGTCTTGATGTTGTTGATATCTTCTGCGTTGCATATCCACCTGTGCTCTTCCCTGTGACTATCGAGCTGTCTTTAACGTCTCTCTGGGTAATTCAATGAGCCCCCTCTGTCCTGAGGAAGGAAACAGAGACTTACGGCTGAAATTACATCCAATTATTCCCCCACGAGCACAGAGAAAAACAAACTGATGGACAATCTTATCTCTGACATCATCAAGAAACAGAACAATCTCATAGCATCTTCATAAACGTCATGATGTAATCTACCCAGAATAATGACATACTTAATTACACAAATAAAAAATGTATTTATAAACTATTTCATAGACAAAATTTGCTGTATGTGAAGAATGTTGATGAGAGCGTATGTTAGGAGGCCAGGTCACCATGGTGACCAACACAGCCACTGGCATAGTGACGAAGCTCAGCAGCGGTCTAGCACTCAGAGGATCCCCTGATGTTATCCGGTATGAGGAATATTTGATGCATTTGTAACTGGATGCTGCATTCGCGGGCAGCGGCTTTTAAGAATTAGTTTGCGTGCTTTATGTCTCTTTGTACGTCTGTTTGAGCTGAGGTGAGTCACTGTACTGGCGACGGTCTGCATGAGCGGCGTATACACGCACTGCGGCAGAGAGTGAGAGAAAGACAGGGAGAGAAAGGGAACTATAGAACACAGAACATGCAACATGTTCCCAAAGTCTCAGTTTTACCACTCAAACAACTGAACGTCTTGATTTGACCTCAAACTAAATACATATGGCAGGTGGTTTAGGAGTGGCACAGACATGTCAAACATGTCAAAAACCTCATGTTGAAGCATGCAAACTGATTATGGGTTTAACTGGGAAGTGAAAAGTTGTTGTTTTTTTTAACTTTCTCTATAACTGCCCTCATGGAGCCTGCAGCACAACAGAACTTGTTTTACATGCATGCACAGATGGAAGAACACTGTTATTAAGCTGCAGTTTGTCTTAAGTTGAACTTGGAAAAAATATTTCTAATGTATTTGTCATAAAACGGTTTTTGCTTTCTCTTCATGCAGGGAGGTGTCATGCTGTAATAATTGCTTCATCTCCAACACACCCTCATGGGAAGCTAATAGCATGTTAACCTTCCCATGACTGTATAAACCTAAACAGAAAATACATTGTTCCATGTCTTAAAAAAGGTCATTTTACATGAATCTGGCCTTTGTGGCAAATATATCTCATAATGTGTGAACTTTACATGTGTAGAACTGGGTACATTGCCCTCGGGCATCTAAGAGGAAACAAAAAGAGGATATTTGATCTAATCTGGGTCACCTCTTCTCTTCTTACCTCTGCTCAACTCTTCTTAAGGTTCAGAAGGAACTTTGAGGTAGACGGTTAAAAGGTTTGTAACCTCCCAGTCACTGTTTGGCCAAAACATGGACATAAACTAAAGATCATTTCTTCATTTTTTTCGTTGTTGAAAAGGGAAGTCAGAATTTCCTGTTTACATGTGCTGCCATGTTTTATTTTTAAGCCAGAGGCTGCACAGAAGAAATGTGGAGCTGAAAGTTCCCCAACTTACATAATCATGATGTTTTTTAAGCATCAAATAACTATTTACAACTAAATGTATCCAAAAAATTAAATATGTGGACATGCAGCAGTAATATAAGAACTAAACAAGTAAACAGAAGTTGAAACACCTGGACAATGTTTCATTTATTTACATAGAGGAGGCGGGACTTCAAAACGGTTTGGAAACCAACCACTAGGGGGTGTTTTCCTTCATTTGGCTTTCAGTTCTAGGTTCTTCTTGGATGTGTAGTAATTATATATCTTAAAAGGCAACAAAAGAAGGGTGTTTGTTCTAATCTGGGTCACATTTTCTCAACTCAAGTTTCAGAGGGAACTTTAGGGTGCAGGTTCAAGGCCCGGGATCTTTACTGTGTGCATCACTGTTGGGAACAAAAGGCTAAAAGTTGAATCAAACCAGCACAACAACCCATGAAAGCTGGTGAGTAACCCTGCCTGTTTTCTAACCATGTTCTGACTAATTAATCAAAACTGTAACCATCAAATTGTAGGTACACACGGAGACTAAAGAACTCTTTTCTCATCCACTTAAATACCGCGTCAAGAAAAGTGCCAGATCAAACGTCTCCTGTGATTCTGAAGGTTTTATTACATGTAGATCTTTCTGCTGTCATGGTATGAGTTAGTATATTTTTTCATTAGATTACTTTTATTGACTTCTGGAGTTTTTAGTTTGAAAAGTGTTGACCAGTTTTCAGACTGGGTAATAACACACATGGCACACCGACACTTTTAATGTTGATCTTTGAATCTGATGCTGCAAAAGGTCCTTCTGGGATGCAAGAAAACCTCATGAACCATCATCATGTTCACCCAAAACATCAAAGGGGTCAGACTGTTAATTATATAAACGGTAACTGCATCTGTTTGTTCGTCGGAGAGAAGTTAATTATAAATGACAGTTACCTGGTCGTGTTACTGTCACATCATCTGCTCTATCAACTCTCTACTAAAAAAACTTCAAAGCAGATATAAATAAATACTATTCAGTGATAAAAAAGTAAAGGTGTTTAATGTGGCGTTTACATTGAGCCCATCTGAGTGTGTGTGTTTAAGACGGGACGGTCACTGGGCCATCTGCTGGGTCTTGCAGCAGGACAAAGGGCTCCGGGCCAAAGTAGGGGGCTCAGGCAGACGGCCAAGAAACATGACTGGTTGGATTAGCTAGTCTGATTACAACACTGGATTAGACTGTATGCTTCTCCTCTTCAGTTTCTACTTTACTCTCTTGGAAAAATGAAATGCATAAATCTAATAATCTCCACATTCATCACTCAGCTTTAGGTGCCAGACATCTGGCTGTCTTCCAGCTGAGTAACTTTTAATATTTGATTTTTATTGAACTTCTTTGTATCACCAGTCTTGACATGAAGGATTATTAACAAAGGTAACTGACGTCAAAGGCAGGAAATCCCAGACATCAGACGAGGAGAAGAAGAAGAAAAGAGCATAAAATCTGCCTTGAAGGAAAAAAAGGCAGAAACTAGTTATGTTTGGCATTTTTTCGTAATGTAGACGGTGTTAAAATGATTCCACAGCACGTGCACCGGATACATTTAATGAAATATTAAGAATAACAGATACTATATAAATAAATATATATAGAAGTGTGGGTGATTATAAGTACTGAATGAAAACCTTCATCTCTTAAACCCTCCAAACACAAAGAGAGATTAACTCTCTTTAGCCCTCGAATCATCCGCCTTGTGTTTGCTTAAAAGATAAAACGAAATAAAACAAGGACACATCACCAAACAACTCAAACTGAAAATCCTTCCACCCATCTGTCTGTCCAGTCATCACCTTCATCTGTTCACACAGAAAGAACAATGTTTCTGTGAGTTCTAACAAACCAGTAATGAGAACTGTGAAGGACTCCTACTGTAGCGAGTGTGTCCTGGACTAGATTAGAGCTGCAAATCTTGATTTCTTGGCGTGAAGCAGAGAACGGGGCATCTTGACACGCACTAAGAGAGGGCAACTCAGGACGGACCGACCGAACGGTAATTCAAATTACAGCAAATATTAATGTCCAATTCCGAATCTGTTAAACATAAAAATCAAACCAGTGACTTGAAACAATTACTATTTGTCATCAACCATAAACTTATTAAAAAATGCTGATTACCAGCTCCATTAAACAGAGTAAAATGCAGCTCAGGTAAAGTCTGTTTTCACTGCAGCTGCATTCATTGTTTAATATTGAGCTTTGATTTACACACAAAAGGCCACATGCTTCTCCAAGACAACACCCTGCATTCATCATGCTGTAGTCAGGCCCTCCTGAACTGTGCTCTCTTTACAGGAGACCATCAGCATGTTAAGTTGGAATCTTTTGGTCGTATCAATCACCGAGTCGTTTTAAAGTAATGTATAAAGAGAAAGCACTGACCTTTACTTCTTATTAGGATTCCCATACAAAAAAAAGAGGGTTTAATTTCTGTACATTGAACGTAGACATCAACAAAAAGTACCCTGTATGGTACAGTTACATTCTTTTTATTCATTACTGTTGACCTTTAATTTAAATTAAAGGAAAAACAAGTATCTTGTTAACTAAAAGGCACATGACTGTATCTTCAGTCACTTTAAAGTGTAGATAAACAAGTATTTTTAACTCTTGAAAGCAGTTGTTGTGGTCTGGTACTTTGTGCTCATTAGGATGGCTCATAGTTCTAATTTTGACTTTGTCATTCCCGAGTGGATGCGTGTTCTTACTGTGGCGTTGTGACCCAGTCCATGAACACGCGTGTTAGTTTAACTGGATGTATGTTTTCAATAGATGCATGATAATAAGCTATCAAACAGCACCAGAGTGTTTTTATCTTTGTAGAAAAGAACCAGAGTGACAAAGCATGAGTTCTTTTCTGATACTGAACTCAGATTTATTCTAGTTCTTCTCAGGCAAATTCTAAATCTGCCCTGCTCTCTTTATAAAGCTGAATTCTGGGTTATTAAATGTTTAAAAATACCTTAAAAGTAAAGACCTTCATTATGAGAAATGCTTTCTTTTAGTTCCTGCAGCCTATCAGCATCAAGCAGCAGGTGCATCTGCAGCACTCCATGGGCTGGGCCTCTGCAGCAGCCACAAACCTCCTGAATGTTCTTCAGTAACATCTAATATATTCCATCACTGCACACACCTCACTAGTGCAAACGAAAATGCACGCGCTGTCCTAGAAACCATTAAGTTATTAAGCGAGTCTGATCAGAAACCTGATATTACTCTCAGTCACGCGTTATTAGCCATCTTGATCCAGCCAACACTTAAAGTAACATCCTCCTTTTTTCAAACCTCCTCACTCTAACATGAACCAATCAGTCATAAATGCCCCAGTGAAGATTGGCCCTCAAAACCATCTGTCTCTGTCCCTGATAACCAATCCCACATGGTGCAGCAGGAAGACACACGAGCCACAGTAATGTGAGCTTCAAGTCATTATCCTGTAACAGGATATACAGTCACAGCCCTCCCCCTCCATATGCAGCCTCCATCACTTTAAATCCCCTCCTCCCTGTCACTACACCTGCAGACCTGTCACTATACCTGTTCTTCCTCTCTCTGTCTCCCCTGATCTCTCAGCAGTTACACCCCCCCCCCCCCCCCCCCCCCCCCCCCCCAAAAAAAAAAAAAACTTCTGTCACATGTCTAAAGGGGAAAGGCAGCAGTCAATGCAGCTCTTGATTCCCATCTAGTCATCAGTTTCATTCAAGATGCAGCTGCATCAATGCAGAAAAAAGGGCAGTGTGCAACCTGAGAAGGTGATGTGCGTGAATCTGAAGGGGCGGAGCTAATGAATGAGGCTAAATTTGAAACATCTTTATGTGTCAGAGAAATTTTTCCATTATGCTCTCTGACACATGTTTAAGTTATGCGATAGAGCATCATTGCTGCCTCTTCACCGGGTCCTTGCGTGGCTCCATGTGACAGCCTATCACAAGTCTTTACAGGGAATTTCCACACCAGGGCCCCGCCCCCCCGATTTGACGCAAAGCAAGCGATGCCCCCAGCGGCCTTGTGAAAGGACAGACTTTTTGTTGAAAAATTCTCGGAATAAAGACAAAATATTAAGATGATCATTCAATAAAAACATTCAAAAATAAGGTTATAGATAAACTTCAACCAAAGATTATTTCATTTCTAGCCATCTTTTCTCCCATTCAGGGTCACCTCAGCAGTCAAAGGCAAAGAAACTCCTTCACAGATCACCAAGGAGGCTCACATCATGTCATTACGATACCAGAACCCGTGAGGGACACGTCATGTCCCGAAATGACACACCAATTCTACTCTCTTTCACAACTCCCATACAGCAGCGGCACATGCGTGATAACTTGCTGTACTCTGGCTCTTTTTGACGCAGTGCCCACCACAGCTTCCGTGTGCTTTTAAATACAGACTCTGACAAACACGGGGGTCTTTTTTTTTATTTTTCCCCTTCATGCTGAAAGCTGCTGAGGGTCTGCAGCGTTATGCCATCGCATCAGATGCCAGAGATTAAAAATTACTTCTCGTATCGCAGGGGGGGGAGGATGGAGAAGAAATTGCGCAACTGCCCAAATTGGCTATTGCTCACCAGCTTCCACACAGCTAGTACTTTTCCATCAAGGTCCACTGATTCACGGCTAATAATAAGTTTTAAGAACCGGAAATAGATAAAATGTGTTTAACGGTTTAATGATTGCGTTGTAGATGATTCGCGAAAGTCCTTTTGAATAAATTAATAAAAAAAACTAAAGGAACACATCATCCTCTTCCTGATGCTGATTTCTGGTGATTAAGCGTTGTGTTATGTCACAATTTAAGGAAGAAATAAGCTGGCGAGGCACTTATTCCCGGTAACCGCATTATGACGCACGGGTCATCAAGTGCGCCGAGGCTGTCCTGCAGATAGCATCCTCTGTGAGGATGAGCTGCAGCTCAGAGTCTCCTCCGCTCAGCACCAGATGCTTCTACAGAGCAGAACCACGGAACCGGAGACAGAACAAGAGAAGCAGGGGAAGAGGGAGGATGGATTCACCAAAGACCTGCGGCACAACTGCGATACAGCTCATTATTATAACTGTGTGTTCTTATAGCATAGGTAACATAGGTCAATAATGGGTACAGATAACACGTGCCCCCCCCTCCCCCGTTCCAACACAAGAGCACTCTGCAGGAATAAACCGATTAGGCCTGAGGCTCGCAAGGTTACAGGAAATGAGACACTTCAAATGCGCAAACTCCAAAACGCACAGACCCGCTTCTCCCTCCACCGTCTGGAATCAGAATTAAGTTCACAACTTCATGATGAACACGTGCACAAGTTAATGCCACGATGCAGATTAAAAGCAATCGAGTTCAAGTGAATGTAAAGTTAAAAGTCGTAGCTCTGAAGTGACAAGAGCTCGCAGCTTCATCAGTTTGTCGCAGTCTGAGAGGGAACTGGGTAAAACAGTTCCGCAATGTCACTCAGGGTTTCCCCGTAGGAACAGAACGAGCTCACGGCACAGTTTGGAAACCTTTCCTCACCAGGGACTAGATTCATCGCGTTAATCCTCACTCTCCAGGCCACTCCAGATGGGCTACAACGCTGTGAAAAGTTGGATACACCTTACCCCCATGTTTGCGCAGTTACTCTTCTCCTCTCAGGTGATGCACCGCTTGAGAGGTCTTCCTCTCGCGTTGATTTAGCTTTTGTCAAAATGCCTCGCCTTGAAAAAACAGAACAATACAGCTATTATGCGCTCAGATGTTTTCAGGGTAGTAAAATAAAAAAAAAAAGGTTGGAAGAGAAGTGATAGCTATAGGTTTGGGTTTTAAAATGAAAGTCCGTCAAACCTTCTGAAAGGTCAGGCTACTCTCTCCTCCTGTGAGACGTCTATCAAATGAAATGTAGTGGTCTCAAGCGGAGCATCACGCAGGGACCCGATTCCTTCCTTTGCTCTCTGATACTTTGCAGTAAAAGACCGGCAGAATTACGAGCGGCACTGCTTTCCAAGATGGTCCTCCGCCGCGGCTGTGCCGGTGTGCCGCAGTACTCCGATCTTCTAACTGCACCACTCCGCCAGGGGAAGAAGCCCCTCCTGAAGCGCATTGGTGAATTAAAGACACAACAGCCAATCAGAATTCGGAGCGTCCAAGTCTGCAAGTTAACCAATAGCAAGCCTCGACTGCCTTACTGCAGAATTCCGAGGCTTGCAGCCATCAGCGTCGCGAGTATCTAGACTGAAAATTTGTAACGGACGCACAAGGTTAGATTCTAGTCGTCGTGGTTGTGTTTGTTTTTTCTGTAATGTATTCATGCAACACAAAAAGAGTAGATTTGTGTTTTTTAGGTTTTTGCATGTGATAAACACCCCTGGATGTCTCATCAGTCGTGTTGATCCTTTCATAAGCCTGTCGTGTACATCCTCATGTCAGTCAATAGTGGGCCAAGGTGAAGCAGGCGGGAGAAACCTTAAAACGCGTGAGAAATACACGCAGACAAGAATATTAGAATTAAATCCAGAGCTTTGTCAATGTGTCTCTGCATATTAGTGGATGCTACAGCTGCCTGTAACCTGCCTGTACGTGTTTGGACAATGCAGAGTCAGCAGTTTGTCTGTCAGGGAAGTGAAAGCTGGTGTACATTAGTGGAAGAGAAGCATGGAATCACCAATGTCTTGTTCCAGTTCTATATTTATTTTCCCTCAAACTTTGCTTGGCATTTGTGAGGACAGCTGCAAAGGTATTTTTAACTGATATGTGAAACGGATGGGCGCTGCATACTTCGCACACTGGGGAAAAAAAGAGGAACATACAGTGTGCTAAGGGCGAGGACAGTTTGGATTGAGAGAACAAAGTATGAACACAGGAAAAACAAATGTGGTTTTGTAACCGAGCCAGAGTTCAAAAACATGAAGCACGAAAGACAGACAAGATGCTCACAGTGTGGCTGGCCTATATATGTATAGGGGGATTTGCAGGCCTTTTTTTTTGGGCTGCACTTCTCTCCTCTGAAGGGATGATGCTGCAGTGAGAGCATACACGCAGAGTCACTGGATTGCACACACATGCATGCACAGCAATGCCTGATTAACGCTGTCAGAGAAAGTCGTGTTTTCCCTGCAGCATGTTGTTGCCATGCTTCGCTGCATTCCTCGCTGTGGGGTTGAGATGCTGACCACAAAACTCCAGAGCATCAGAACAAGGTTTGCTCTGGGTTAGAGGACAGTCATCTGCATCACTCTTCAAACATGCTGTCACGATGCAGTTGGGTTTGTTATATAAACCAGACTACAGCAAAGGGGCCACTGAGGGTGTGAAACTTGTGGTTTAATGGCTCCTGTTGTTGTTTTCTTATTTAACAAAAACGTTAAAGTAAATTTGACCTATGTGCATGAAGCTGCTTATCTGATGAAAAACACAGAAGGTATATAAGAGCTATATTTTTAAACCTTTTGTCACTAGATATATTCAATTTGTAGTATGTTGTGTGTTTAAATGTCACCTTCACAAACATTTAACCTTCAGAATTCATTATAAAAGTCTTTTTCTGTCATTTTCATGGGTCCTTTCTTCAGTTAAAGAAATATGACAGCACATACAATCATATATACTGTAAATCTCTATTCCTAATTTAATATTAACATTGTGTAAATAGTTTATTTTTCTATATTTTAAATTTCTTACAAGTTCTAAAAAGGAACAGAGAACAAAAAATTAGGAGCAATAAAGTAGGGATTGTTTTTGTGGAAGTTTAAGATGTCTCAATGTACATTTTTTCAATTTTGAAACATAAAGTGCTGCTTGTGAGGGTCACTTTGTCATCATGGTGCTGCTAATAAAGTTATTTCAATCTCATTTCAACTAAAATGGCTGCCAGCATTGCCATGTCCTAACCTCTGTCATGCTACCCCCCCCCCCCTCCTATGTCACACCACCCGCCTCAGCTCAAACTGTTCTGGAGGTTTAAAAAAAAAAAAAAAAAAAAAAAAAAAAGATGATGGGAGAAAATTCCCCCCAATTTTTGAGCTCCACGGCAACAGCAGTCAGATGACCTTGCCTCTGACTTGTTCTGCTGAGTCAGAAATTGGGGGGTGGGTGAGGTGCAGCAGGGAGAAAAGGACAAGAATAAGAAGGAAGATGAGAGACAAAGAGATGTTTAATAGAGAGGATTGTACTTTTGATTCCCATAGATTTGGTCTGCAGGGATGCTGCTGTCATGGTGATGGTGTCGTGTCATACTAATTTACATAATGTCGATTTGTGTAGCTTAAAGAGCAGCCGACCACAGCACTCGCTCCAAAGAGAAACCATGGATGTGTGATAGTACTCACGGTCAGTGATGTTGGAAAATATGATGGCTCAGTTTTCTGTATGAGTCAGAGCTGCAGATGAGCAGCATGTCACAGGTTTTATTGTCATAAGCTGTATATCTATATACGTTTTAGGAACTTGTGTGTGCCAGACTAAAATATTGCAGCATTACTGTATCCTTGTGGCAAAAATGAGGATGTATTACATGCATGCAATGTATGTTTGCTGAACATGCACATTAAAAAACATGGTTATATATATATGCTTCCTCAGCGTAAAAGGATCTGACCTCTGAATAGTTTTCACAAGATTTTGACTCAAGGTGTGTTTTTCTCCCCCACAGAAGTTTCAGTAAAGTCATTTGGACTTAGTTTGCAACCACTGATCGAAGTCCATCCAAAATGTTTCATATTAAGCTAAAATTTTCAAAAGAAAATGAATAAAAATAAAGAAAATCCCACGGAAAAGCCTATTTATTCTTCTATCTGCATTCACTTCAATAATAACCTTAAAAATAAAGTTTAAATTCTAACAGCCCATTCTCCTGTCTAATGATTATTCATTTTTCAGTGAATGTTTTCATAACCATCACAAGCAGCAACCACAGATAGGTGCAATTAGGGTTTGTTTAGGGATGCATGCACTCATTAGTCTTTGTGCTTGTGTGTGCGTGTGTGTGTGTGAAGGTGATCCCAGTTAATCCGGTTTTATAAATGTCTGACATAATCTGTGTTCCACTCACAGTGTTCAGAACAGGGAGAACTGAAGAAAAAAGACAGGGAGAAAAGAAGAAGAGAGGAAACAGGAAAGATAAGAGGACCAACGTGGATGATTGAAAAGCAGATGTGTATGAGGAGGTTGACAGAAATGGAGTGTGAGAAGGAAAGAAGGCAGGGTAGGAAGATAAGGTGGGTAAGAAATAAGTAAGACATAGATGAAGGAGGACAGAGCCTGGTGGGTGGTGGAAAATTACTCTGGGATTTAGAGTGAGAGTGATATAAGACTGTTAGTGATGGTTTGGGCCAGTGGGGTCATAAAGCAGATGCTTTAAAGAGAAGTTAAATAGAAATTGTGAGAGAGGCAGAAAAATAGGATTAAGTTGATCTAATGTAGAACTGACTGAGTCACATTTACATGTGTGCAGAGACATTGAGGGTACAGAAAGAAACTCAGGAAACCACTTCATTCATCAAACAAATAAAAACTGTTCCCTCATAAAAGGGGATTTTTCTGTCTTTTATAAAACTGGATCTATATGTAGTAATAGCTCATTATTAGTTTTTTTTTAATCTAGAAAAGTGACATAATTAGAATCAAACCTCATTTTTATTGCAGAAATACATTTAAAAAAAGTTGTGTTTTTTTTTTTGAGAATAGAATGTTTTAAAGAATTTTTAACATCATTTCACTCAGTTTTTCTGTCTTTTTTTTACATCTTGGATGTAAAGAGACCAGTAGCTGAAGTTTTAGGAGAGTAATGTTCTATTTGTGTCTGATTTAGAATCCTTGCTGCTTAACAGTCCTGCGACTTCACGATTCACCAAGGGTGTTTCTCAATGTCAAGGTGCCTCGCCTACCAAGGCAGGACACTTCCTTCTTTGGTCTAAGAAAACTGTTAAAGCTACAGTATGTAAGATTTAGACCTTGTTGTCAAATCCAAATGCTGCATTTCATGTAGAAAAAAAGAATGTCTGTCCTCAGCCACTCACCCCCTCCTCTCCCTGAGTTTTCTGTTGGGTTGCCAGTTCTGATGTTCATTCTTGTTTTGTTTCTCTTGTGTTTGTTCAATTTTTGGGGACTGTCTGAAGGTCTATTTTCCTAAGTGTGTTTGAACGCCCCATCACATGCAGCTCGGCTGCTCAGTTGGAAGGATGTGGTGGTTTCTTACTTTTTGCTGCTGGTTTTTGTTGAGTCACAGGCGCTTGTGTTGAAGACTTGGCAGCCTTGCAGACTCACATGTGATTCGTTATGAAACCAGGAAGTCTGAACGTATAAATAATAATTACGGTGCGGGCTAGCAGTTTTAAAATGACTGAAACTAGCGACCACCCAGTCGGCGGAGATTGAGATCTGTTACAATGGGACTTTATTTTCAACATCGGAGGGACAGACTGTTGTGTATTTAACTGTAAAATTCTTACATACTGTACCTTTAAATGGACCATGGCCGCCCACTTACCCGCATTGTTTACGGTCCCGCCCATTGTAGTAGCATAGTAGTATTCCTTCAGCAATGGAACTGGAAACGTTAATAAAAATAAATGTGTAAGCAAGTTAGTACCTTCTAGCCACCAAAGCTGCAGCTACTAAGCAACATTTTACATATAAGCCCAATAACATTTAGTTAACTTACATTTAAACTGGAAATTTGCCCCAGAAGTAGCTGCTGCCAGCTCATGATCTGCCATCTTGTTGAAAATACAGTGATGTAGTCTGGGAAATGTTTTAACCGAGGGAAGGCAACAAGGGACATTCTTGTATCCTTGGGAAGTTATCTAAACAGCAGACAAACGGAGGACAGATGCCTCCGTAGTATACATGAACACTGGAACGCGCCTTGGCAGGTCCCTGATGATGCATCTCCTAGGCAACTGGGACCAAGGCATCAAGTCGAGGTTCCTTGCCTTTGAGAAACACCCCCAAATGTTTTCTGTTGGTGAAAGATCTGGACTGCAGACAGGTCAGTTCAGCACCTGGACTTTCCTCCTGTGAAGTCATGCTGATTCAGAATGTGGCTTAGCATTGTACTGGTGAAATATGCAAAAGCTTCCCTGAACAAGATGTCTACAGCTGTTGCTCTGCATTGATGGTTCCTTTCCAGATGTGTAAACTGTCCACCCCATAGGCATTGATGCAGTACCATACCATACTATATACCATAAGACCAAATCTGACCACAGAACAGTTTTGCACTTCACCTCAGATCATTTTAAATGAGATATGGTTCTGAGAAGACATCAGCATTTCTGGTTCATGTTCACATCTGGCTTCTTTTCTACGTGATCCATCTCTGACCTTGTCCCATGCTCACAGAGATTCCACTTGATTCTCTGAATCTTCTGATAATATAACTCACAGTAGATGGTGGAATCTTCAAGCTATTCACAATTTTACAATGAGGAACATTTTTCACAAACGCTCCTTTCATACACAGTCATGTTACTGAGATGTTGCCAGTTGACCTTATTAGTTGTAAAATGTCCCTACGCTTGTTTTTAATTGTACTAGTTTATTTTTGAGTCTGTTGTTGCTCCAAGTTGTTCCATCTTTTCTGAGATGTGTTTTTGCCATCAAATTGAAAATGTGCTAATATTTTCAATGAAACATAAAAATATCTCTGTTTGAATCTAGTACGTGTCATAACTTTTGTGGATTTGGAGTTGAAATTTCGATTTACATTTGGCTTGTTTAACAAATATAAACAATAATTGTGTATATTTAGAATTTTATGTTACAATTTCAAACATTTTATTTTTGTTAGTGTTTTTTTTTCCAATTCTACGCCCATTTTGCATTTTATTTCTAAAATATCTTGCATTAGAAAATCTTTTTAACATAAAAATATACAGTAAAATAAATGTTTTTTTTTTTGCTATTTTAACTTGATCAATTTGGTCATTATTTACATTCATTTGTATTAACGGGGTCATGTTGTGCTTTTTGCATCACTTCTTTTTCCATGACTTCGTTTGAATTTGTAAACATGTTGCAAAGGTAGAGCTAATAATCTTAATGCTAAAATGTGCTTCTCTCATCTTCAGAACATTCTGCTCCTGAACTGCATGAAATGCCTCATCAGCAGTGCATGTTTTTTCCTCCCATGTGTTTATCTTCTTTAAACATCATCATCCTAAACACCTTTGCAGAAACACATGCCTAGTGGCCATGCTGGCACATCATTATTAAAAAGTAAACGGCTCCATCAAACTACCATCTTTGAATAATAATTTGAAGCAGAAGGAACCAAAATCACTAAAAAATGTTGAAAAAGTGTTTTTCATGTTAAGCCCACAGTTCTGCATCATCACTGCTGGAAAAAAAAATCAAAGGAACCTGGTGAACTTACACCTCTAAGTAACAAAGTTTAAATTTACAATAAATGAAAATATATCTTAAAGAAATGATACATTTTTTTATTTGGGTTCTTTTAGGATCACATATTACTGCAAAAGGGATTTATCATGTAAAATAGATCATTTAAGTGACTCATAATTTGAATTTACTGTTCTTGAGATTTTTAATCAGTTTACTTTATCATTAAGCTAAAAGCTGGCTTTGCATGTGATTGGTTGTTCATTCAATCTGTCCAGGGTGCACGACCAACCTCTCACCCAATGACCTGAAGATAGACATCAGACCCCCCCCCCCTGCAACTCTGCACAAGCAGAAAACAGATCATGGATGAATGGACTTTTACATTTTGTGGTTGGACAAGAAGAAACATAAATCAAGCATAGCTCAATACTACTTGAGTGTTCCAGTAATCTAGTATAAATAACACAAATGCCTGTAACATTACGACTCCTAATGCAAATATTTATCATGTTTTTATTACAGCGTGCACTTTTCCTGAGCTGATGGGTCAAAATGACTGACAAAGAAAGGAGGAAGCAGAAAGTTCAAATGAAGAAATAAAGTTTTACAAAAAACAAAGAGGGCTGGTGCATTCAGACATTACTGAGGATGCAGCTGTTAATAATCTATTTACTTAAACATGTTATTAGTTTGTGTGACAGTCTGCTTTTCAGTATGTGGTCAGTTGAAACACATGTCCTCTCCTCCGCCTGTCCTCCCTGATCTCCTCGTTTCTCCTTTTTACTCCTCTGTTTCTGGACTTTTTAGCACCTCGGGTGTCACAACCCACAGCCAGAACTGCTTGCAATTACAAGCATCATATTTTCCATCTACAGTTATAACAGACTTTGCACTACATTAGTTATGTTTACTGTCAAAAAAGCAACAGAATTATGAAAAAAATGTCAATTTCTGTAATATTTTAATTCATTTCCTGCACTCAAACTAATCCGTTTTTTAATACATATTTTATAAAACCATAGTTAATAGAAATAAAGCAGCTTTTTAGTTTGCAAGGCCATTAGAAACACATCCACTTGTTTTCTTTTTTATCCTGTTACTCAATATTTTAAATTATTCTTAAAAGGTACATAAAGTCGATTGAACTTCTAATACGCTTCGAGTGCTCACTTCATACTTTTTTGTGTCATAAACATTGCTCAGTGGCAGAGTCAATCAAGAATAAACTTCATTATTTTACTTTGAAGGTTTTATTTAAACTTCTACTTCAAAATATAAATATATTTAGTATCTGTTTCGTAATGATCGTCTGATATATGGAGCCCCTAAGGGAGGAGGAAAGCGCAAAAAATTGGTTTTTCGTGCACATGAGAAACTCTCTGATGTGCATAAGATACTGCTGCTGTGCCCCTAAAGGGATTCTGGAAAAAAGTAAATAAAAAGAGTTTTCATGTGCTCACAAAATAGTTTTGCATTTACACGTGAAAGTGTCTGACGTGTAGAAGATAATATCTTGTATTTGTCTGAAATAGTCGTTTTTCTGGTGGAACACGCTGCCATTATCACAGACATGTTCATGTTTTTCAGCTTGTTCAATCTTTACTTAAATCAACGTCATTTAAATACTGAAAATATTACAAAGTAAGAAGTTATTTTTAAAGGCTATTTTGTCTTTTAGCAGGATTACACAAAAACTACCCATTCAGTGTTATCAGTTTTAATGAAAGTACATGTGACCTTTGGAAGGATCTGATGCATTTTGGTGCTTCCTCTACAGAAGATACAGACCAAACACAGCAGCCTATACTACCCCCCCATATACCCATTAAAGATGTGATGTGCCTCATGGGTGCAGCCAGATCTTATTGAATTAAGAAAATAAACAATTTTGCATCATTTGCCGTTTCCTAGAACTGGATGTTCTTTTCTCAGCAGCTGCTGTTTTCTGTGCCCTGATGGTTTTCATCATTTTTTTTTTTTGTTAAATTAGATTTTTTAATTATTATTATTTTAATGGTGTATGTATGTATTAGAATATCCCTAATGCAGAATTTTATTTTTATTTATTTGTGTGTTTTATTGGCTATCAGCAGGATTTTAAAAAAAGGATTTTTACATAGAAATGAATAATTGGAAAAAAAAAAAAACTAAACACGCCACCAATCAATCACCAGTTAGGATTTATGACCTTTTAAGTTCAATTCCTACATTTGAATTTATTGAATACTTTGTTTTGTAGGTTTCATAACATCTCAGCACAAATCTGTAAAAAAGCAGATTAAATGTTTATCTTTGAAGGAAATTAGATAAACTTTGATTTCTCTTTCCTTCCAGACGGATTATTAAGGTTAAACACTGAACATTAAAATAAAAGGTTACAAATGTTCGTTTTTTGGTGCGCTGGTGATGTTCTAACCAGATTAATGTACAGCTTGTAACCTTTACTAAGACATATGGGTGCTTCGGTCTCCCAGAGTCAGTTCACAACCTCACAGTTACAACAAGGATCCAGGAAACATGACTCACACACGACTGTGTAGAAAACTGCTCTGTTTGGTCATTAAACTAACAATATGAAACCTGTTCATCGTCCCAGATGGCTCTGAATCTGTTCGCATTTTACAAGGTTTCCACTTTTGATTTCATACGTTTCTGAAGATCTTTCAGTAAAATAATAACACCATAAAATACAAAAAAAAAGTTGAAACAAACCTCTATAGAATAATTTATCATCAGCAGTTATTGTTTAACAGTCCAAGGTACTTTGTTTCTCGAGGTTGTTTTATTCTGAAACTTTTCGCGCACCTCCGGCTGTAAAATGCTCGTCAAACTAACTCCTCTTCAAGGTGGTTCTTCAAATGATTCATTACATTAACTGAGATTTAAATAAAAGACTCATTTGAATCAAACGCTTCAGTGTTACTTTACTTCGTAAATGAGGTCAAGAGGATGAAGGAAAAACGACTTTTTAGTGTCGGTATATAATTCAGCAGATTTGAAGAAAAGCTTTTCACCTAAGAATGGGGGTGTGGGGGTGTGGGGGGACTCTGTAAAACCCATTAAGTGAAGCACTTTAAAAAAAAAAAATCTTTTCATTACAGTTCCTTTTATTATGTTTTATCACCTAGCTTCAAATCCTCTTTTGACCACAGACAGCACATTTGACTAACCCTGTTCAGTGCAGTGGCCGTTCTGCTGACTCTCAGGCCTGGTTTTTTCGGTCTGCTAAGCTTGTAGCCTGTTCATGCTCACTTATTGTAAAGGGTTGCTTATTTCAGATGATGCCGACTATCTATCAGTGTGGGCCTTTTTTTCTTTTCTTTTTGCCTCTGGTGTATTTGTAGGCAAGCATCTTCTGTCATGTTGATAAATGTGGCGTAGAAGAAGTATCCCCAACTCGATTTGGGAAACAGGATGGTTTATGGATGACAGCATGTAAGAAATACTGTCAGCATCTTGCGTTTCTTTTGTCTTTTGAAATATCCGATGCATTCGGGTCAGTAAGTGTGCATGTGTGTGTGAGACAGGTACAGTAAGCTGCCTCGGGAGTGATGGGAACCATGATGGCGTTGTAGCAGAGCTGGACTCGAGCCATGTGCTCCACGGGGGAACCGGCCCTTTAATGCCCATCGGCCAATCAGGCTGGGGATGCTGGGAGCAGGCTGTCCTTGGGAACGACCTTGCAGGGGGGCTGGAAGGATGGAGAGTGTGCAGAGGACTCAGAGTGGGTGAATTAAAGAGATGAAGGGCTGCTACAGGGAGGAACTGGGAGTGAAGACGGGAACTGCATTCATCTCTACCACAAAAGCAATTTAGTACGAAACTAAACAGACAAATGTGATAAAAAAGAAGATGCAGGCAGATTAATGAAAGATAGTTGAAGACCATAAGAGGATTAAAAGTTCAGCTGCATAGTTGTGTTAAACTCTGTCGGTTTCTCTCTCACACACTAGCAGACGTCACCCTGTCCAGATTAAATTGACATCAAGCCACATTCCTGCATTGCATAAGAAGTTCTCTGAAAAAGATGAAAGAGGAGAAGAAGAATAGGGTTGAGGCTTAGCTGTGGTATTATTATGAGGTTGGTTATAAGCGACTCTTTAGCTAAATACAAGCTGATATGAGGTTACAACATTAATACAAACAGGAAGATTTCAAGTTGATAAAACCTCATACTAACACCACTAAAAGTGATTTACCTTGTAATTTTATGTTTAAAGATACCGAAGGCCAATTTTTAGGATTTACCATATTATTCGTCTTCAATTATCTCGTCCCAGACCTTATAATGTAACATTAGTTTTGAAGATTTGACCAAAACATCTTTAACTTCCTCCTTTTTTCCAAACATTTGATGACTCAGTTTAAAATTTTAACACTAAATGTGTGAGTGATGTGCATTTCTTTAGGCCTTTAATCATCGGTGGGTCTGTTTTACTTCAGATAATAAAGTGAGAAACACTGTGGGTGTAGTTCGCTGTCAGAGACAAATGAAACAAAAGAAGCTACATCTTCTGCCAAGACCAAATCTCTATTTTGCAGTTTTATTGAACCTGATCCTCACCAATATGTTTTTCTTGCTTCAACTCCCCACCAGGTTTAATAAAAACCTGTATAAACAGATTTTGCAGTTCCTCTGCAGCAAGCGGGGCCGAAGTGGAGGAACAAGAGCATCGTGTCTTAATATGTTGCTAGTTGTGGAAGTCAGCATATTTGCACTCAGAACATGTGACCCAGTTCATGTGTATGTGCATGTATGTGTGTAACTGGAGTCTGCTGCTGCTGCTGTGCCCAATGAGTCAGTGTGATGGAGTGCTGGACCAACATATTATGATAAATAGGCAACCTCAGCAATGTTTTTGTTATCTCTGCACTTGCATCAGTCGTGAGCCCCTAACCCCCTCCCACCCTGGACCACTTACACGTATGCACGTAAAAGTTAAAAGATTGCAGAAAAAGAACTGTGCCCGTACCCTGTAGACTAATTTTAGCACTTCATTTGTCTTCTGTGCAGCTTCTGCATGTGTGTGTGTGTGTATCTTGTGTCCTGTAGGCCTGTCCACTGGATGTGCAGTCATGTCCTTATCTTTGGCTCTGTTCTGGCAGAAAGAGGCTGCTGTGTTCTCGTCGTTGACTCTTGCAGACACTGTTCTCCTGGTGGGAGTGTGTGGGAGCAAGTTGATAATTGGTTCTTTACTAGCCACTACTTTTTTTCCCTTCCTTGTGCATTCACAAGTACAGTTAGAGACAATTACCTTATCTGTATACGACAGGAACAACAATGATTGTGAATAAGAGCCTCATTGTTCAGCAGATACTAGAAGGTGAAAAGTTCATCAGTTATGGGAACGATTGGGAATAATGACTGCTGAATGGAAAGGAAATGGATTTGTGTAAATGTCTTCAAACAGCCTTTTAATATCTTTTGTAGCTCCATGATGCTTAAAAAGCAGATCCATTTCTTTACTAAACTTGTTGTTTAGATTCCTGTCAGGTTGTTCCTGTTTGCCGTTTGACTACTAATGAAAGCTCCAACCACTAATTTCCAATGCAAACCATAAGGGGAGGAGCTTACATGTGTTCTATATCTGCTGACACTCACCTGCTCAGCAGCTTCTCCAAACACACAACATACAACCAGTCACTCAGCAACCTTTTAAGTCAGAAAGTTTAAGGACTTTGCAAAGGGTTTTTTTGCATTGTGATTTCAACTAATATTTTGTGTCTCCAACTAGTCACCTACATTTCTCAGGAAGTTTTATTAGTTTTATTTTTTTTTTTAGTCATTTTATCGGCTGAAATTCTATTTTCTGTTTCTTTGTTGTATGTTCTAAACTGTTTTAGAGATTCCTTTTATTTGTGTTGGTCTTTTAACTCAGATGTGAAACCAGTTTGGATATATTTCCTAAAATATTACATGTTTTAGTGTTGTTTGGATCTTAGAAGTTCTTTAGCCTTCTCTTTTTTTTTTTGGTTTGTGCAGTTCTTTTACTTCTAGCTGCTGCATCATTCCAGGCATTTGAGAATTTTTTTAGCATATCTTAACAATAAATGAATGTACATTTTGAGGATTTTTCATGTGGAACATCTTGAGTAGTTATGTGCACATGCTGGTGTGTGAACATGTGAGTAATGTGATGGAGATGAAAAGAGAAAAGGGGAGATGAGCGAGTCTCCAGGGTTGTTTGGCTGAGGTGACCCTAACGGCTGATTGGTTATCTCTCTGTACTCAGCCATCCCATGATGCTCAGATGGAGGATAACTCTCAAGGTTATTTATGCCACCACATGCAGTTTGCAAAACAACTTCAGATTTAAATGCACACATTTCCATTTTAACTACTATTACTACTTTAAATACCCGGTTGTTCATCAGCAGACTGGTCTGAACAGCAATGTTTAATGTCGAGTAAAACGCAAGTGTTGTCTTGACATCTTTTAGCTGTTTATTTTCTACATTTAAAATCTGGCAATCTGTCTTCATGAGAATTATAGAAAACTCAGTCTGGCTGTGGGCTTGATCAAATTGAAACAAACATCTGGACACATTCTGGCAGGCTTACATGTGGAGACATACATGCAAACACACACACACACACAAACTCATTAAACCGAGTAGCTGTACAAACCCTGGCAAAAAATATGTAATCACTTATTGAGGAGGCACATCCAGCTGTTTGATATTCAGATTTACTGTTAAAATTTTTGTCTTTCTATGCATGCAGTTTCTAAAATATTGTGTTTGCATATACAAATCAACTATCTGGAAGGTTGACTTTGACTTATTGATTCAGCTAAATATTTTGAAGTCTGGAAATCTGATGAAAAGGATTTATAAGATCAGTAATTTGTTTATAAAATTCTCCAGTATGCCACGAGCCTGTTTTTAATTTTTTTTACCAGAAGTGATATTTACTCTGTGACACCTCGATAACTCCATGAATAACACCCGTAATCTCTAATTAAAGCTGAACCAGCGCAGCGTCAGCTGCATTCACAGCAGCTAAATAATGACTTAATCATTAGAATTATTGAAAATTGTCACAAAATATATTAAAATGTAAAAACTTGTTTCATTATCTTTTCATTTCTCTTATTCCTGCAACATATTTACATGTTTTTATTTAATATGACAAAAGATAACTGAAGCTTTCTGTCTATTCTCATCCAGGTGGAGTTCATGTGTAACCAGGTAAAGAGACCACACACCTGTCTGCACACATTTTCATCACCATGGCAACCCACATGGAGGACAAAGACGAGCAAACCCGATTTGTTAAACTACATTTGGGACTCAGCATAAATATACTGGAGTAAGAGAGCTCTGGCATTTTTAAAACAAGCACATAACATATAAAAGATGTGAGAAAGAGCTCTGCAGATATCTGTTATCCTTCACATTTACACCTCAGAAGAAGACAGATGTTTTCCTGTCCAAGTCAACAGCTGGCTGCAGCTGATAACTCAGGAAGTGGTTATGATTACGAGCGACATCGTTTGAAGGAAAGCCACGAGATCTCGGCTCAGTCCGGAAGATATTTAGAGGGATTGTTGGATATCTCATCAGTTTCAATGAGAAAACGTGGAGGTACTTACAGAGAGTCACTCAGGAAGAGCAGAAGAATGATGCAACCTGAGCTGTTAGCATTAAATATTTAACCATCATTTAAACCAGCCAGCGTCACGACTTTCCAAGGACTTAAATATCACACGCAGGTACCAGCACACACACAATGTTAACTACTGTGCAAATGCTAACAGACATAATATCATTAACACAACGGAAGCTACTTAACAAGATTTCAAAGAACATAAAAAATGAGGCAGAACTTTGATTTTTATCTCTCCACATAAAACATAAAAAAACCCCACAAGTTAGCTGCTAAAACTGTCAATTTAATATAACATTTATTACTGGATTTTGCTTGTTTGTTCAGCTTATGGAATATGGAGTTTTAAACATAAAATAATTGTATGAAGAGCTGTAAAATCTAGATTTATGTTCAGGAAACTGACAACTTTAAGATGTTTTTAATTAAAAAGAGCACAAGCCTGAATTTGTCCCATTTAGGTAGCTGCTTTTTTTTTTTTTTTTTTCCAGTGTGAAACTACAACATGTGCCAAGTCAGATAATTTAGTCTCTCAGCATTGTAACACCTACAGTTCCCTGATAGATATTTATAGACTTTGTTGACTCTGTTTAACTGAACTCATGCACAATTTCAAAATGTAGCTTAATAACCTTTAATAAAAACCTTCCACAG
Organism: Pachypanchax playfairii; assembly: GCA_006937955.1. NCBI lineage: Eukaryota > Metazoa > Chordata > Actinopteri > Cyprinodontiformes > Aplocheilidae > Pachypanchax > Pachypanchax playfairii. The sequence goes on from SSNP01000033.1 coordinate 2,415,277, forward strand.
ATTGATTGTCTTCTGTTTTTATAAAACATTGTGTTTGTGTTATTGTTATGAGTGCAGCTGGTAACAACTAGCTCAAATTTCAATCATTCTGATCTGATACAGGCCTCGTCCCATCTGTCCACTGGCCTTTTCTGTCCTCCACCTTTAGCTCCTTTTTAATCTCTGAAAGCTTCTCTGTCTTCCTCTTTCACAAGGCCTGTTCCTAATATAACATACCTCCCCAGACTCGCATGCCTTCCCACTTCAGAATGTCACTCACCACAATGCCGGCGCCCGCGCCGCCATCGTCCTCTTGGTCTGATTTCACACAGCGGGTCCTTCTGGCCTGGAGTTTACAGATTGAGATCCAGGAAGTTACAAACAGGTAGAATATAAGGAGAAAGAAATATAATCAGATAGACTGATCTAAATGGAAATCAATGAAAAATTGTTTTTCAATGTCACATATTTACAGATATCAGCTTGGGAAAAAAAATCCCAAAAGGGTGCAGTCAGCTGTTCATTCCCCTCTCTTATAGACAGATTAAGGTTTAGACTATTTAGGAATTATTACACTGAAAACTTTTGTGGATAATAAAATCCAATTTCGCCACAAATGTTCTTAAATGCTTTATTGCCTCTATTTATAAATAACTCTGTATTCTACTCACCAACCAAGCCATCAGTATACAACCAAACATGCTCATCATTGTCATACACATGATGAGTCTGGGCAGAGATTGTCCATCAGCTCAAGTTGCTGTTGGCTCTAAATGACCATTCCAGGCTGCCGTACTTTTGTTTTACTTGCAGACAAGGTCATTCGGTAAATCCCCGCTCACCTACTTTGTTATAGTCCTTTCCTCCTTCCCCCAACTTTTCTGTCCTCTCCGATTCTCTCAATCCCTCGCTTCTGCCTCTATTTTTAACCAGCTTAGCAGCCTCGCTGAAGGAAGGCCTGAGAGGTTTATTCCCTGCCTTATTCCTCACTCGTTACATGGCTGCCAATTCACAAAAGTCTGCTAATCCTGTAAAGGTGCAAATACTCAGAAAATCTATATCTTACATAATAGATTCAGAGTTAGATCTCATATAAAATGTGTTTATATTAGCTGCATATTATATATATTATATTAGATGTATGTCCGCCATATTGGAATGTGTTTCTGTGTAAAAAGTTTTTAATAATAAAATATTTTAATTGCTGGAAATAGAGTTTATATCTGACAAGACTGACGAGCTGATTCCACACTAAGATCAAAACATGATTCGGCAGTTTTAAAACGGCTCTAACTTTTAAAGGATAAAAGCTGTTCAGAAGGATTTTATTTTGGAAATCTTTTACACTGCTGAGAGTTGTGCGTCACAAGGTTAATTATATGGAATTCTGTGGTTATTTACATTGGTAGCACGGAAATGTAGCACTTCTTAGGCATCATCAGATCAGGCAGGAATTTCCTGGTATTATTGCTGAAATAACGGTGCAACGTGATCTGTAATGCAACAAGGTCTATTAAACACATATAGCATGTCTAACAATTAGATTTTAAAGATTGGAGCTGTTTAAAGACAGCAGCATACCACTTAGGACTTATGGTGCATTCACACCGGCCACTTTGTCAACGTCAAGCAACGCTGATAACGCTCCAAATTTGATGTTTGAAGTTGAAGCTCATAAAACGCCTGCCAGTCAGAGCGCATAGGCGTTAAAGCTCGTAAAGCCTGACCGAAAAAGAGCGCGAAGGCGGGGCTTCCTTTGTTATCGGATGTTCGTAGCTATGGCGGATCATATTTAGACAGTGGCTTGGATTTATTTACTTCATAGATCTAGACAATGTCGACGTCGGGTGCATCAGCGCCGTTTGTGGATACACCCCATTCTTCTTCTGAGTTTGGTGAGTTTAACCATTTGCTCCAGGAGCTACGTTTGGATGAGGTTAATTTATCTTCCATTTTGGCTAATCCCGCTTCTTTCCGGCTACGTGCTGTGACGTCTTACGTCACTACGATGAGATGCTCTGATTGGTTGACATGCCGCTTCAAGAGCGTTATCAACGTCAAAAGTTCAGCTAGCTGAACTTTGAGCTTTTCAAGCTTTTCAAGCGTCAACGCCTGAAACGCTAGAAAAGCTTGAAAAGTTGCCGCTCATAACGCTCACAAAGCGCCGCAGAGCCGTTGACGTCTGTCTGACGCCCGTCCACCATAGACTTTACATATAAACTTGCCGCTTATGAAGTTGATGGTTGGGCCGGTGTGAACGCATCATTAGTTCGTTGTGGAAGACAAAACAAACGGAGTAGAAAAGAAGTTTAATATAATGTCAGATGTTGATGACGTTCTGCCTGTAATCTTGTTTAGTTGTGTTTTATCATCAGGCTGATAAGAGAGACTCTCAGACCTCTGGCCTTCATCAGACTCCTGTGAGTCAGGCGAGAATCTATAAGAAAGAACAAACAATCTGTAACCTCTAGTCTAGTCGAAGCAACCTGAAACTATGTTAGAATCATTCGTCACTGTGACGTGCTTGTACATATGAACCTGAAGTAAACTACAAATCTAGAAAATCCTCCACAAGTTACATTCAGACTAGCAGTAACTCACCAGTCTTGTTGAACTAAACTCAGTTTCTCCAATCTGAGGCCGTTCAAGAAGCTATTTTTTGTTTTAAAATTTTACTCAGAAACTTGAAATAGTTTTTAAATTGATCTCTTAAAATATCTGAATATACCAAAGAGAATCTTCATATATACACACAAACATAATGTCAGATGTGTTTTATCAGGTAAGTAAATTTGCCCACGTCACCCCAGTGTTGTCACTGTTTTTCAATAAAAGCAAGATTTTAAGGTGTTGCTCTTTAAGACAGATAATAACTAATAGCCTTGGACCCCCATGTCTGTCAGACCTAGTGACCCCCTATACATTTACATATGATTTGTGATTCGGGTATATGAAAAAGGAGTAAAAAGTGAGCAAGCATTTTCACTCCTTGCACCAACTTTATGGTTAAAAATTATGTTAATATTTGTCATTTTATAATTGTAGTTTTTAAAGTTTTTAATTTTCTTTTCCCCATTTTTTATATATTTTTCTGTTCATCACTCTTGAAAGTATTTTAGAAAGTTATTAATGATATTATCAGCAGTAGGTTTCTTCTATATTTCCACATTAAAAGTTGCACTGATACACTGTGACTTCCCATCATAGTAAGTATTTAATCAATACAAACCAAGTCATCAGGAAGCATTACAACTCCTGATCGATTCCAAGACCCGGTCTATTGATTTAGATGTTTATACAGATGATAGTATCAGCACAGGGAATTCCAGTTCTGCAATAAAAAAAAATATATGTTAAGATGAAATGTGTGGTCAGAAATGATCTTTAACTGCAGTGATTTACAATTAAAATAAGAGTTAATAAAAAGTGCTTGAATAACATGACCTTGGTTTTGATATGTTTTTTTTTTCCTTCATGGCCTTCAACTATAAAATAGATTATGCCTCCAATAAACAGATTAAATATTCTGAGAAGTCCAGTGTACATGTGTGATTGGAATACCGGCAGCAGGGAACATACTGCAGAGTCACGGTGTGCTTCGTCTTCATCTGCTGCAGCACCGGCTAATCTGCAACAGCCCTGGTTCATTCAGGACACAGCTGCACACCCTGACAATTAATACAGATAATCTACAAAAAACAAGTGAGTCAGTGCTGACAGGAAAATCTGTACAATCCTTAAATTCAGCATCTGTAGGAGAGGATGTTTGAATCATTTGCTGGTGGTGTCGGAGGCCGGTGAAGACAATGCTGGGAAAAATGCAGCTTAAGATAGAAAGAGATGAGTCAGAGGATGAGAGGGGAAGGAACGAGTTCCTGCTGCTGTATCAGGTGAGCTGCTGCAGTCCTCACGTATAAATGAGCAGGCACGACAGTTTTAACATGCACCACACACCCATTATTAACTAATAAATTGTATTACGTGACAACATTCATTAGTAGCAAAGCACATCTTATAATAAAGGTTTTCTGTGTAAGTATTTTTCAATTAGCTCACCCACAGTAAATATTGCCCTCTAGTGATGAAGCAGTGGAACAACAACTGAAGAAAAAAATGTTAGACGCTGCAGTGAAAGTTAAGATCAAAATATACAAGTTTATTGTGTCAAAAAAAAAAAAAAAAAAAAGACAATTTAAAATACAACTTATTAAAATAAAAGATTTCTCAGCAAAAAGATCAACTTTCTCAGAAACTAGTCAAATAAACTGCTTGGCACCAACATGTAAAAACAACATCTGAGTCCATGACGGAGTAACATTTCAACTATTCCATTAATCTTAGTGTCAGCCCCTGATTAAACGCCGCAAAACACTACTGTCAATAAAAAAAAATTAAATATTCTGCAATATGTGGCTTTAAAAATCGGGAGGCAAAGGAAATATACAAACAAAAATAAAACTATGGCTTTTCATCCAAACTAATCACTTGGTTTGTTCTGTGTCCTTCTCCTGAAGTAGAACATTTCTTCACAAAGAGCAGACATAAAAAGTCATTCTATTTAAATAAAACACACAATAACAGAAGTAGTGTTGCTTCAGCAGTTAAAACCTCCAGACGGCAGTTTAAAAGCCTAATGTCGTCACGGTCTGTGGCTCTCGTCTCGGCGCTGCCTGATTAACTGCAGCTAATAGCTTCTCCACAGGGCGTCCGCTTCACGCTGACTTCACGCCAGCTGGGTTTGGAAAACAACAACAGATACAACTAGAAAAAAATAGAATAAAATAAAATCCCCCACATATTGTGCTTCTTTTAACCCAAGCAACATCAAGATCAATAACATGAGCGCAATTATTTCAAGCTACTTTAATCCAAAGGTGTTGATTACCTGTAAAATCCAACCGCATGCTTCAGTTGTAATATTTTTGATCTACAGTTTAAAAACAAGGTTATTACATCTCACGGCTGCATGCGGTGCATTGTAACATCTGTTCCAGCTGATAAGAGCAACTGAACGTGATCAATGGGAGAAAAAAAAAAGAACTACTGGCAATTTAAAATGAAATATTCACATTCCCAAGTTGTTATTGTAACAGTTAAATTGGTCCCTTTTAAACAGAAATTCATCCAGTCACCCGAATCTTCTCAAACAATCATGGGGGCCGACATAAAGCTGTCCCCACGGCTCACGTTCATGCCCCCGTTAAAGTCCCGGGGTTCGTCAACGTCTGCGTGTTCGTAAGGAGGCAGGAGGTCTCCGTCACCTGGATCATCCCAGTTTGAGGGGGAGGCGGGGAAATAATGTCTTTCCTGAGTTCCGCTATAATGTTCATCATCATCACCATCATAATCGTGTTGTATGGAATCGAGGTCCTGCAGAAAACAAGCAAGAGAGCATTGACTTGATGACTGGAGTTTTAAAGAATCAAAAGAAATCACTGAACTTTAGCATCCTGAAATAAATCAAAACATTTGTTGCTTGAAACTAATTGAGGTAAATCTGATGTTTAGAAATTTACCTCAGCTCCAAACAGGTTTACCTTCTAACAAATAAAACAACAACTCAGTTAGAACTCCTTATTGATCCTCTTCATATTAATCATTCAACACATTGGGTTAAATGTGATTTTATTTTAATTATTTAATCCTCCAAAGTGCTCCAATTTTAAGTTAAAATGTCCTTTATTGGATCAAGTTGACCTGATTAAACATTGTGTTTTAGAAAACTCCTACTTTCTGAGCATCACTTCAGTAAAGTTTTTAAATTGCTAAGTGGTTGTTTTATAGGAGCTGATTATTAATTAGATGTTTCCTTTAAAAATACACCACAATAAAACTGAGCTCATCTACTGAGATGCTTAAACTTTGTATTATTCAGATTGTTTTTCACACTAATCACTGTATGTAAACACACATATATAACATAGAGCTGTGCATGTGTTACATGTGTGAATCAGGGAAGCGTCCTCACCGTGACGGGTTCTGCATTCTGAGCAGTGTAGATCTGGTTCGGCACAGCTGTGCTCTCGTTTAAAGGAGCATAAGTCGGATTTGGTTTCTGTACAAACGGATACATCAACACATTCGGTCATTTCTGTGAGTTTTGCTCAACATTTTAGCACAACTATCTAAAATATCGATCTGGTTTTGAAGCATTTTATCTTGTTTTACTCACCGAAGTAACAGAACTGTTGCTCTTCTGAGGAGGAGGGGGCTTGTACTTTGGTGGACCACTGAAAAAGAAACAAACAGCTGTGATGTTTAGTGAACCACACAGATGTGTGACATGCAGTATCTGCAGGAGCAGACGCATCCAGACTGGGAGTGAAGTGAAGGGAAACAGAGCTGTCCCACGCCCAGTCAGTCTCACTGATACTCACTCTCCCTTCATTTTTTTGGCGACGTGTTTGCGCCACATTGCGATTCCTGTTCCGATGATGGCTAAGATCAGAATGACGGCAATGATGCCTCCAATGATGCTGCCAGTGGCTGGACCTTTCTCTGGGAGACGAGTAACTGGGAATAAAAGAATGACAGTAAATAAGACGAGAGTAGCTTCTTTATCTACAAACCTGTAGAAGATCAGTAATAAACTGTCCAGCGTTTTTTAAAACAATCAACTGATGCATTCTGGGAAATTCCCAAATTTTTCTCACAGTTTTTGCAGGACTGATGTATACAGAATAGGTCTGCAGTTGCTATATGATGTTTGTTCAGTTCACTGACCACAGCTGGATATAAACTAACAGAAGTTGAAGCCAAAACAAAACCAGCACCCTCTAGTGGCTGGCTGCGATATCAGTTTTAAGTCCCGCCCACCCCATGAAAATGAATGGGACACTTCTGGGAATAAAAAACAAAAACACACTTGTCGACTTCTGTAGATTAATATTTTTAACTTGTTGCATGTTCAAAGAAGGCGGGACTCTCAACCAATCAACTGTGCAAAATCTTGTTCCATACTGTAAATCCAACATGTAAACAGGATATTATGGGTTTGCTTTTGTACAATGACCTTCATCTTTATATACAGTTTAATATTCCCTCAGGGGAACAAATAGAGTAAACACTTCGGGATAAAATATAGTTATTCGAGCCCAAAGCTTCACTCTAACCAGGCCAACATTAAAAAAACTGATATTTAAGTTTCAATAATAACTTAGGGCATTTATTTTTGTCACATTTCCAATAACTGCTATCATCTTGTAGGCTGAAAAACCAACTCTGTGCTATTTTTCCTTCTGGGATGAGAAATCTCAGGAGTTTTCGCAGGTCATCAGGGAGCCACTCAGAACAAAAACACATTCTGGTTCTGAGCTGCCAGCAATAACAATCTTACATGTTTACATCCTAAGAGACAGAAACTCATCCTTTAATGTGTTCACAAGGCTAAAAAAAAAAAAAACCTCCATTCGTTGATTCAAACAAAAGGCAGACGAAGAAACTGAATTGTAATTTTTTTCTCAAAGATGATTTTAAAGTCTCTAATTTTTTCTAACCTTTTCAAGACTCCTGATTTAACAACTTTTACCTCTAATGAAATGTCATGTATTATTAGACTGAGTAGGATAACACATTACTTCACATCAAGTGGCTTCATATTGAGAGAAAAAATGGGGGCTCAGGCATAAATCTGTGTGCGCGCGCGTGAACATGTGCAACACTGCTGGTGGAGTACAGGAGGGGTCCTGATTAGAGTGTCGAGTCATTGGGGTGATTAAAAAGAACCAGAGGAATCATGCAGAGGTTCTGCTAATGAACCATGACTACACTGAGCATGAACCACAGTGCGCTCACACACACACACAGATGCACCCTGTGTGTTTACTGAAGGTGCTGCTCGACTCATTATCCCCCGTATTCCAGAGGGATTATGCTAATGAGAGGGAGGTAAAGGGCAGAGAGGATCTGAAGCTCATCTGATGAGAACAAACTCTGGTTTTGGTAATTGGAAGGGTCACGACTCAACATTGTTAGCCATCTAATTATGATTCTTCTCAAACAATAGAATGCTTTGAATATCTTTTAAAAAAATGCCTTCTTTCATATGCAAAAGAAAATAGTCTTAATGATCAGGTCTAATCTAACTATATCACCTCTAACACTGACCCTTGATAACCTTCCCAAACACTGCGCAAAGCTGGGCTTTTTACTGTTTATTTTTTAGCTTTTTATTGTGGTTAATAATTTCTAACATCCATTCTAGGAAGTTGATGTGTTCTATTAAAGATTTGCACTAAAATCATTACAGTTTAGTCATTCCATTTGGATTAAAAACATATTAGAAATAAAAATAAATAAATCTCCCAGCAACAAATAGAAATGCTGAACCTGAAATCTGAAAAACCCACAATAAACCCTGACAAATGGGCTTCAGTTATACAAACAAATATATTCTTTTGATTTGGTGAACTGAGGTAATTGTCTTTTTTCATTTATTTATTTATTCAGTGGGATACAAATAAGTTGTCCTTTGTTAATTTCCTTTTGCTCCAGAGCTGTCACTGCTCATTATTTGGAACAAATAAAATTAGCCGGGCTTCCTGTTTCCAGGAAATGCAACACAATCACACCAAAAATTCAAAAGAAAAGGTGTAAAATGTCTTTAACTTCAAGAAGACTTAATTATCTAATATTAGATTTTAAAAGAAGAACGCAACACTTCTGTAATGAGTCTGAGGTCAAGCAGTTTAAATATCAGGCTAATAGGTAAACTCTTAAAGTATAAATCCAGAAGGAGTAAATCACATTTGTTTCAGCTATCTATAATCAAAACTTTTACCTTTTATTATAAATAAAATTAAATTCAAAATGAAATATGAAAAAAGTGTTATTTCACAAGAAGTGCGAGAACACAGATAGTAAATCGGTCTTTCATTACAAGAGATTTACGCAGAAATTGAGAGATTAAACTGTCTAATTCAAACAATATAGAGACAGATGAGATATTAAACACACACACAAGCAGGGATTCTAGATTCATTTGATTTGACATGATGCTGCCAGGAACGAGTCGTGTCATGTCAAACATTTTCCATTTTTCTTTCTTGGTTGAGTTAAGAATATAATAAATTTAGAAAAATGAAAACATCAAATTCCAGTCATTTTTACACAGGAGTCAGTTAGATTTCCAACATTTGGCTGATTATTTGAGCCGGTTTAGGGATTTGAGCTGCTTTTTTGTTAATTATAGGAACTAAATTATAGCAAAATATGTTGCAAACAGAACAGAGAAGTATTTGGTTTCTTATTTCTACTTTGTGTTTTTTTTTTCCAGGTGTGGAACCAGAATAGTGAAACAAATATTCCAACTGTTTAAACAAATGTATTAAAGTTTTGAAACTAATACCTGTTCTTATGCAAACTATTGTGAAGACAGAGTTAAATCTAAATAAAAATGAACTGTTACAATGGCATAAAACAAGTACTTCATGAAAAGATGTAAAAGCCAGATGTTAAATTTTAAAAAGGACCTAATCAACTACTTTATTTAACAGAAAAAAAAGAAAAAACGATTCAAGTTTTATTTTGTTTCCAAAAAATCTGCTTAGTAAGGGATCGACATCTACATAACATAAATTCAAGCATGACCCATAATCCCCCAAATTTGCCATGTTTAAATTAAAGAAAATTCTAGTTCAGGAAACACTGAGTGGAAATTGGATTTCAAATACAACATAATAAGGTAGTGCAGCGTTCCCAAGGTGCTTTGATTTGAAAAGGCATTTGTTAAATTATTTAAATATGCACTAATTTGCATTTAGTGTCAAGGTGCAAGTAATTAAAAATCATCATGTGCATTTTAGATATTGATTTTTATGTATTCTGCAAGAAAACATGTTTTTGGCATAATTATAGACAAATAACTACCAGATTAAATAAATCTAAAACCATATAAATTTGTTATAAATCAAGAGGAAAATGACCTGCCTGTCTTTGAGGCCTTTTAGCCCAGAATGATTAAAACTGACAATAAATAAAAGAACGAATCCTGCTTCTCACAACGTGTTTAACTCGTTTCATGCTTATTAAAATAATATTTAACCTTATATGAGTCAAACTGAACAGAGTCAGGAGGAAAACCATGTCTTTCCACATAAAAACGACAACCAAGCAACATTTCTGGGATGTTTTATTCTCTAAACGTACAAATTAAAAACAGTAACTCTTGCAAAAGAGACTGCACCATGATGAATTATTCCTTGATGGTAAATAACCTGCCTGAAACTGAAAACTACAGATAAATATCACATCTTAACCATGTTTTGGTGTAGTGATTGTGCTCTGCCTCATGGTGGTGCTGTGTTCCTTCGACACCGCAGCACTGACTAAGACTTTTCAAACCCAACACCTGCCCTGTGTCTCGTGCATAACTGTGTGTCTGCTTCCTCATTACAGCGCTGTGTCTGTTTATCGTCACACCGCCCGTCTCATTTTTAGCTCACAGGATTTTTTTCACCCCTTTTTTTTTTGTTTCGCTTTATCTCACAGGCATCATTATCCAACCATGTCATTTCCCTCAGCAGGTTTCAGGTAGAAAGTTATTCCTTCCCATCCAGATAACCTCTGACAGAGAATAAAAAGCAGCAGGAAATAAGAAGCAGGTTCGAGGATTGAGGTTCAGCGCCGTCCGTGTGAAAGACTCGATTGGAGAGCGCGCCCTCTGTGTTGGCCCCTGGACACCAGCCATGTCTTGTGCTAATGAAATATCTAAGACAGTGCGTGTGTGTGTGTGTGTGTGTGTGCATACGTGAGTGTCTTCTATTTAAACAAGGACACGCAACATACAAAACAAAATATCTGCATACAAATGCTCATTTGCACATTAAGAAACAAGCAGCATACTGCGCTACACTCGTGTCACACAGTCTGACATATTTACACGAGCATGTTGCTTTGCTGCACGGCCTTTGCCCTCCAGCTTCTCTTTGCGGACGAGCATCAAATGCAAAAAAACACAAATCTACATAGGCAACATTAAAACAAGCACACACAACAATTTATCTGCAAATAGACGAGCCCCGAGGTGGACAGCAGCACTTTCAACCAAATCATGTTCTGTTTTTATTTCTTCTTGATAGTGAGGGAGAAAATGGGCCAGAGTTCAGATTTAGTTTTAAGGTCAACTCCATTTCTACAAGCAGATCAATGTAACAATCTGGTCTGAAAGAGATCTATTCTTTCCTATATATAGGAGCCTTCAACTGCTCGCCCAGTCAACCATAGACCACCACTCTCCCACAGGGCACCGGAGAGGAGGAGGAGGAGTGTCGGAAGAGGAGATGAGGCTGAATGGTTGGCTGAAGATGTCTGAAATTACAGCAGACCTACTTCAGCAAGATGAAAATACCACCAGAATCTCTCGAGCTTTAAGGATGCATGGATGGATCCCGGACACAGCTATGCCACCAGAGTTTTCCCCACTTTTCCCTCCGCATTTAAAATAAATTTTTGAAAAAAAAAAAAAAAATTCAGGGGGACAGATCAGCACTCTAATAAGCTGTGAGTCACTGACAGGGAATGAAACCGGAGAGGGATTCACTGAGATATGAGTCAAAGGCAGATTAGTCTAAACACTGGAGTGAGGACGTGTACAAGAGAGGAGGTGAGAGAAGGAATCAAAAAAAGAGGAAAAAGAGGCAGCAGGTAGAGCCAAAAGAGATGAAGGCTGTGATTAAGAGGCTGGCTTCAGATAAGTACGGAGGGATTTCCCGGCTGCTGCCTTCACACTGAGTAGGGATGAAGGAGAAAGCGGAAGACAAAGATCTCACATCCTTCTCTCTTCTTTAACTCAATCTCTTGTTCTCTTGTCCTGCGTGTTTACGCCTCTCCCTGAAGGGATTAAAGTTAACATGCTGGCCTATCCTCAACTTCACAGCACTGGCTAGGCTTTCATTGCATTTGTTTGCCTTCCCTCCTTCACTCCCATCATCCTTCGCTCCTGTCATCTCGCTCCATCGCTGGGTTCAATTTGGGTTTTGCTTGTTTGGCTCGATAATACCATAGTATAAATCTGCAGCGTCTCCCTCTGCATCTCTTATCTCGTGTGCCTAACAAGAAGAGATAAGCCTGTTTTTATTACCCCCACTGACCTGTTTAGTAAATCTGTGTAACACACAGACACACACACACCTACATAAGTTTTACAAAACCATTTTAAACAAACAGTCCTGTATATCCCTCATCTACAGAAGAAAAGCTTTAGATATATACGCATTCGATTTTGGCTTAAAAGATTAGTGGGCAAAGAACAACAATTCTACAGTAGCTGATGATCAAAGTCCTTCCTAATGGGTCAGCAGAACTATTTATGAACAGACAGTTGACTAAAATATCCAAAGCCTGAGGCATCCCGACAGTTCAGCGTGACGTAATCTCGGCCACGTGGCTGGGATGTTATGGGATTGTCCAGCTTGTGTGTTTTCAATCCAACAGCCCTTTTTTTTGGTTCTTCTGCTTTTTCAAGTTTGTATTTTTTTTTTTTTTTCCTTGTTAAAATGTGAAATGTCTAGATCAATCATCTGAATTTGATCAGAACATTTCTGTAAGAAAAGTAAAACAGCTGATTTGAAATTCTCTTTTCTGCGAGTTTCTCTTTGTTGTTTTACACAAGTCAATCGAAACTTCTTTCTTTTGCCAGAGAAAAGTATGAGCTGAATTTAAAGTTTCGTTGTCACGACAAACCAGTTTCGGCTGAAATTTGAGTCTTTTTGAGCTCAGCTGAAAACACAGACTGCAGAACAACCAGCAATAGGAAAAAACACAAGGCTACCACGGTCACAGCAGAGTGCCTGGAGATGAGATTAGGACCCACTGAATTGATGGCCTCTGAAAGAGATTAAGATAAAGAACAGTGCATGTAATCTTGTTGCTCACTAAGAGAAAAGAGAAGCCTTTAGATTTTGTGGTTAACTTTGTAAAACACAAAACCCATCCATCTGTCGGTGCATTCATTAAGGTTCATCTGTGTGTGCTCTCGGTGATACAGTAACCCAATAATCAACTGCAGAATGGAGTGCAAAGATGACAAGAAGAGCAAAAGCAAAAAAAAAAAAAAAATTTAAAAGAAAAGTAGACTAAACAAAGCCTGACAAGACTTCACTATCAATGGAAGACCTGCAGCACACACACATTCCAGAGCTCAGACCTCTGCTGAGCACCTCAGGTAAGTCTCACCTTAACCATAAACACACATCTGATTCCACAGAGCCTCGACTATCTTTTAGTGTTTGTTGCAGGTTTAAAACATCATTTGTTCTTGCAGGGATAAAAAAATCTGAAGATTTCCTATTTTTGTCTTTTCTGGATCAAAGTATCTGGAATTTTGAAACAATCCAGATCAGTTCTTGGTATCATGTTGAACCTGAATCTGTAATTTTTTAAATCGAGCACCTGGATCATTTATTGTGGCTTTACATGCAGATGTGTTAAAAACAGAACTATCACAGTGATAAAAAATCCTTGTTCCAGATTCCCTTAAAATCTACTCACTTCTTCTTTGGTCATTTCTAACCTTTCCTGAAAATGTCATCAAATCCATCTGAACCTTCTTGAGTTATCCTGCTAACAGACAGACAAGCTAACAAACCCTAGCTAAAACATTACCTCCTGGTGAAGGTAATTATTCACCATTAATGCAGAAGCTGCATCAACCTCTGACATTAATCTAAAGACACTTGACTGCTTTATCCACAACCTCCACATGACTGTCGTTTACTATTCCCTGCACTCACTGTGCCATTACAATTCATTTCAGCACTAAACAAATCAGCTCAAATTGATTGTGCTTGTTCGGACAAACATGACCGAGTGAACGGCTCAGAGAGGACGAGATGAAGCGATCTGACTGAAGAGACAGAGATCCTTCCGTTCGGATCTTCAGTCTGGGGAAATCAGCTGAGCTGCACTTTTCTAATCGTCTGTGATTCAAGAGCTCAACGTTGTGCTTTTCAACCATTTGAGGATTAAATCTGTGTTACTGACTAACTCTTAGTGAGCATGCTATCAGTGTATTTGTATGCACGCACATGCATGTTTTGGCATTTTAAAAAGCCACGTGGTGGAAACTGTGTAAACTCCACACTGTTTGTGATGCTGCTGTTCTCCTCCCTCTCTGGGGAGACAGTGTGTTCCCTGCCACAGTGCATCAAAGCACACTCAGTTGCCTTGGGAGAAAGCAGGAGCTTTCCTCCCTTCTCCTCCACGACCCCCCCATCCTCCCTCCCCCTTTTCCATCTCCTTCTCTTCCCATCCCTTTCTGACAAGGTCGCTGTTCCCCTTCTTGCCATCTTCCCTGTCAATATTTACAGTCCACTTTACACTGGCACAGAGGTGGTCAGGCTGCAGCCAGCAGAGAAAAGCAGGGGTGCATTAGCCAAATGTAGCTGTCCACTCAGGACATGAATGATCTGTTGTACTACAAACACTCAGCTTGTCCACAAACACATGCACAAATACAGAGGGGTGCCAGGCAGAACTGGATACAGCATGACTTAACGAGAGAGTGACAAGTTCAGTAAAAGCACCGGTCTGTAGCACATTTCCTTTATCAAAACAACGTTTGTACTCTTAAAATTCAACACATTAATTATGACACATTACACAACGGTTGCAACATTAAAATAATGGCACTAAAATGCAACATGTAGATCAGGTAAAAGGTTATGTTTCAGCTGCCTGCTTGAATTATAACATCCTGTATTTAGTTCAGGGTCACTGGGGTCTGATGTCCGTCTCTGGCGGTCGTCGCCTGAGAGGCGGGTAGATCCTGGACAGGTTACTATCACAGGGCAACACAGAGACTAACAACCATTTACACCCATTTGGAGCAAAGGTCAATTTAAAATTGCCAATTAATCTTACATGCATGTTTTTGTTCTATTGGTGGAAATTTGAAAACAGAGAAACTCCATGTCAGGAGTTGAACACAGGACCGACAACAATGCTAACCCATCATGCCACCATGCAGATAACAGTGCCAGCAAAAGCAATTGTAAAAGCTTCTATAGTTAATTTTGCAACAGATGCCTGTTTATGTAACATTCTATGGTTATTTAATGTATCATGTGTTTGTGCACAAGCCAACACAATTGCATTCTGCGTGAAACGTGCTGCAAAAAGATTCATGCTGAGCGTAAACAGACAGCCTAACTATCTAATGTAAAATCTATGTCATGGATTTTTACAGTTTTACCTTTTTAATGTGTTTCATACAGCAGGTTTTTGTAAGGAACTGCAGACCAACACGATCTTTAGTCCACCTTGGTCTCAATTCTACTCAGATAAGCTAATAGCTCGACTCATCAGAGAAGATTTCTGCCCGATATTCCAAACTGATGATGCTCCATGTGATTTCTTCTGCAGATAAAACATTGATTACAGATAACTGCACAAACCACAGCTTCCAAAAATTACAATTTACTCTTGTATAGTTTTATGCACTATAAAACATGTTCAGATAGCAAATATTGGTCACGACTCCAACAGAACACAAGATCGCAATTATATGACTGATGTTAAATGCATCACATGTGAGTCATTTAATTAGTTGCACCTCTTTCATACTTATTTTAAATTAAGGTGTCCTTGAGTGTTTTGAAACAAGCTCATAAATAAAGTGTTTTTTTAAACTAAACAGCCCGTTATTTCAATTAAAAGGTTCCAGCTAGAAAAATAACATCAATAAACAAGTAATTTTATCAATTTTGAGACAGAAAGCTGCTCTATGAAGGTTTTTTTCCCCCCATAATTAAAACAATAAAATGCATATATGTATAAAACAAACAAATCAGCTGGTGAAGAGGTCAAACATATTGAGCCACAGTCCAGTTCAGACAGATTATTCCAAACAGACTCGTTTGAACCAGATCAGTTAACCGTGTTTTATACAACGACCATGTTGGGACACATCACCCATGATTCAGTGTAGATCTATCTAAAAACATGTAGACACATGCTGATGAGTAACCTCGTCAAAGTAATAATGAGTTTGCAAATGATAAAAGTTTTCAGACAACAGAAAGTTTTTATTATTGTTATTAGTTCACTAATGACTAATATTACACTGAAGTTATTGTGAGTTAAACCAGACCAGGTCCAGCCCGATCTATAGACACTACAACTCAATAAATGAGTCCAACTCTGTGTTGATTTACACTCACAGATGTGGAGGGTCTAATGACAGTGTGGGGCGCAAACACACGGACGAACAGCAGGAAGTCCTCGCCCTTCACAGACAGAAAGAGAAACTTCAAATCATCACCTGCTGGCAGCGATTTACACTCGTCCATAATCAACAGGAGATGAAACATTTCAATCATCATGTCTGAATAGACAAGAAAATGTTTTTATACTGTTCCTGTTTGTTTTCACTTATTTATTTTTTTCTTCATCATTAACAGCCACAGCAGAGAAAATCACCATCAACACTACAAAAAAAAAAAAAAATTGATGATAAAAAGTGTTTGAGGGAAAAAATCCCCCCTACCTCACCTTGTTGTGTTTTAATTATTTTGTCCTTTTAATTTTAAAAATCTTATTTCTCTCTCTGCTTTGATCACTGTATGAAAAGACCAACAGGAAAGGAAAACATTTCAGACCGTGCTCGCATGAACCGCTGCTGGATATCTGTGTGTCTGGTGTTTGTAATTACTTCTAGTGAATAATCATGAGACCAAAACATCTGGACAGCGTTTTAGCTCAAGGACAACAATATTACCACCTCTGGACAAGTATTACACTCTGCAGTCTAAATATTTACAACTAAAGCCAATACTGATTTTCAAATATTCAAAAATGAATTAAACTATATGAATGTGAATAATTAATGCGACTGTCGTTTTAATAAAAAGCTGTTTTTTTTATGCTAACACCTAATGTGTGGCGTGATCTCGTGTTACTGCCAGTGACAATTTTATTTCAAAGGATAAAATGGAAACTACAGCCATTGGCAAGCTGGAAATGCTAATAAATATCATAATTCTAAATCCTGACTAAACTAAAAATGAAATGGGCAATAGTGCTAAATCAAAAAGCTGCTGCTTGCCAAGACAAATGGGATAAATAAAAGCCCATATTGAAAACAATTAACTCTGTATTAATGGATGAAATAATAAGAGTTCTGAAACCTAATGACTAGTTCTGCCACTCCTGATTGAAACATCTTCCATAAGGCGTTGGCAATAACCAGCAGTGAGTCTTACACGTCACTGTGGAGTTAAGTTTGTCTCCTTTTCTTTACAGAATTGTTTTAATTCAGCCATGTTGGAAGGTTTTAAAGCATAAATGGCCTATTTAAATCTCTAATCCGGAGAGCAACTGCTGAGGTGAAAAAAAAAAACGTGCTACACCTTTAAATCCCGCCCCTCTGCATTTGTGATAAGCTAGCAAGCATCTGCTCTCATCTGAGCACACGTGTCATCTTTGTTATGAACACTTCATAGGTAAGTTACATTTATACATTTTACATGTTTATTTAAGGCGGTTCCATGTTTCTTGGTCTGTAAACAACTTGTAAACGGTAGTTCTTCAGGATACGTGCGCGTGCACGCTAGGTCGATTGACAGGTGTACCATGTGGATGAGTAATGAATGCTATTGGCTAATGCTGGGCAGCGCTCAGTTAAAATTAAATGTGCCCTTATGGGACAGCGGGGGGATTTGAGAAAGAAAAAATGATGTTTTTCTACATTATATTACAGAACCAGGTCAGATTATCATTTTTGTGGAATTTCAAAAAAAATAAAAATCCCACTTAACTCCTGAAAAGGGGAAAACTCTGGATTACAGCTTTAAGGTAAACCATCCTGGTCCTGAAGGATGTTCAAACCATCACACTACCACCACCATGTTTTACTGTTGGTATGATGTTCTTTTTATGAAATGCAAAAAGTTCCCCTCGTGTCTCATCAAAGCTACAGAATATTTTCCCTAAAGTCTTGAGGATCAAGATGTTTTTTGGAATATGAGTTGGGACTTCGTTTCCTTTTGGTCAGTTTAGCTTTTGAACTCTCCAAAAGAGTTCATTTTTGTCTCTGTTCTGTTTGTAATTGTTGAATTCTGAACATTGACCTCATCTGAGGTGAGTGAGGTCTGAAGTGCTTTAGATGTCATTACAAATTGTTTTGTGACCTCTGAGTCATTGATGCACACTTGGAGTCATTTTGGTAAGCTGGTGATTTTATGAGTAATGGCTCTCACTTTGGTTCATTAGAGTCCCAATGCTTTAGAAATGGATTTACGGCAATGATTGTTTTTTATCTGTTCTTGAAGAAAGCGTAATTACTTTTCAATACAGGTCCGGGTTAGATTCAATAGTTTTTCTCGTATAATTATTATAAAATTTTCAGGCTGTCTTTGATTTTAAAGTTTGTTTGTTGATCTAAAACATAAATGTGGCAAAAAAGCAGAAGATGTCTATGAGGAGACAAACACTCTTTGACAGCACAGTAAATAAATGTGAAGCAGGTCACGGTGCCGCCGTTCCTTGAAAAAAAGGCTAATAGAAAGAAAGTGTAATTTGAACTGACTTCAGGCAGATAATCTTCAAACCCTGGAAATAAAATAGTGTAACTTACAGTAAATGTTGCAATCTGAGAATATCCGGCATCCTATTTTACTCCACAGTGCCTTCAGGCTTCCCATCCATCTTCTCAGCATACTTTTACAGCCCCTCCCTCTCCTCACCTCCCTTTTCCTCCTCTGCCACTGTCACTGCGGCCTCTAGGCCAAGCAGTCAGGAGCAGCTGGTATGTTTACCTCCCCTGCTGACCACAACTAACCTCTGGCGAAAAGGAACTCTCACCTCATTACCCACCACTCAGCCTCTCATCCCACCTAAAACTTTGATATCTTCTCAGATTTCTCCCCTACAGTCAAGATGCTTTACTCTCTCACTGTTCCGCACCTCTCTGAGCAGAAACGTTACATGTAATGAGAAAGGAGGGAGAAAAAAGAAGAACACAACACAATGTCGAGGACTGGGCTAGCACTCGTTTCCTCCCTCTAAGCACGGAGAGTGAGTACGTTCACTCCTTTCAACTCTCACCAACTCATGAGAGCGCTCATCATGTCACCCTCCCACCAAGTTGCTCACAAAGGCTGCCAGAAACGAAACGAGGCGCAGAGGAAGAGGGAGATGGAGGAGGAGGAAAGGGAATGTCAAACATATAGGAAAGAAAAGAGAGAACTGACAGAATAGAAGATTCAGTTTGGAGAATGGAGGAAAAAAATACGATGAAGATGTCAAAGAAGGGGCGGGGAATGGAAGAAGAATGCGTTTCTATCTAGTTTTTTCCTGATCACATGTCTGCCTAATGATACACGAGCCAGATTTGTTGTTTCCTTTTAGCTCTAATGATTTTGTTTTGAGTGTTGTTTACAGCGTTTGTACCTGCTGTATTGTTGACCTCAAACTAGGCAAACAAAAAGAGCCTCACACAGAGTCCTGAGAGCACCACAGCAGTAATAGGCCCCATCTCTTCCTCAAATGGCCTCTCATCAGCTTCTGATTAATGACACACAGAGCTATAATGGTCCCGTGCACACTCTACATTCATTTGCTTCCCTCTTCATCCAATACCCCTGGAGAGAAACCACAACAATGTGAGCTGTCGAGACACCCAAAAACTGCTCTCTCGCTGAGCCTGAATTCAAATGCTCATTAAGAAAGACATTTCCTCTATTGCCATTTAGTTATGCAGTGCCACTGGGAGCCAGTGGACACAATAGCAAACAGAGGCAATGGGAAGGTGCAGAAAAAAGAATTTATAGTTTAATTTATCTGTATGGAGACAAAGAATGATTTCATTCTTGTTAAAGTGTGTTCGATTGGCTGGTTATTATGAGGTGATGGTGATTTCTACACTTGCAAACAGGACACAAGCCGTTCTGTGGCTGAAAAAAAAATGACAGAAACAAAGGTTTTTGTTGGAAAACCAGAAATCTTCTTTGATTTTTATGACTGCTGTGTGGTCATCCCTGTTACTGTCAAACAGCTCGGGCAACAACATCGTTAAAGTGCAGAGATACAAAGATAACCCAGGCTGGGTTCAGGGCCTACCACAAGGGAGAAAATAAAAAGATGCAAAGGCATGTTGTAACCCTCGACCATCAAAAATAAGTGACCCCGAATTGCTCTACATACGTCAAACGACATTATAACACGTTTCCACCATTTAAAAAGCCTTGCAGCATTAAAAATGAATAAATCTACATTACCAATCTCGGTCGTGGATTGAATGCAGTGAAGGCAACACTACTGATCTCATTGTTTCGAATGAAAATCGGCTGCAGGCGCACGTTAGTTAATGGAAAGGCTCTTTTATGTACTAATCATCTCAATATTCTGCCACTAGACAACTCCTCAATCTCTTCCTGTTCTCATTCCTACTTGCTCAGATGCTCCTCTTGTCTGTTTATCGGTGTCTCTCTCCCCATTGGCACTATTTACGTTCAGTG
This sequence comes from Pachypanchax playfairii, assembly GCA_006937955.1. Taxonomy (NCBI): domain Eukaryota; kingdom Metazoa; phylum Chordata; class Actinopteri; order Cyprinodontiformes; family Aplocheilidae; genus Pachypanchax; species Pachypanchax playfairii. The sequence continues at coordinate 2,435,709 of SSNP01000033.1, forward strand.
TCTGAGAGTGTTTGTGCGGGGTAATCAATAGTGTTTCAGTGAAGGACACTTAGGAGAAGATTGGAGCCCAAATTCAAGACAGCATGAAAGACAACATGACAGAAACACTTGCTGCTCGACCTGAAGGGGCTCAGTGTGACACCCACCCTGAGTGTAAAGAGAGAGAATTCAAACACGTGTGCACACACACTTAGATATGCCTTTGAACTCTGAATAGGATCTTATTTAAAACATTTACACACTGCTGAATCAAAGCAGCCAAACTAATGAGTTATTGACCGATGAGCCAATGTGCGCACACACATAAAAATGCATCTGTTCCACGGTTAACCGACGTGACCAGCACAACTAGGCTGTGTGTGTGTGTGCTCATGCACATGCCAGGCTGACTGTGTATACACAAGTCATTATTAGAGGTTTAGTGTGTGCTCACCAGTCAGTCAGACTCCAGTCAGAGGAGTCAGCTTAAGGGCTCATAGCAGCTCCCTAAGGAGACACTAAATACCATCAGCCGTTTAAATCCATCCATGACCACTTTAAATATGCAGCACACACTCTCTCCATTTTTAATAAGGGCTCTGAGCAAGACAGAAGAGGGAGAGAAAAAAAGAAAGGGGGGGAGAAAAGACGAAAGTGAGAAAGAAGGCGACACACAGAGCAGCAAGGGGAAGGAATTTCAGGGAGAACGAAGGTGAGCGGGGTTTTGTTGTACTGATGTCTTGGCAGTCTGGAATTGGTGCTGATTCGCCCCCTTCTCAAAAAAAAAATAAATAAATAAAAATCCCACAGATGTGTCAGAGCCAGTTATGCATGCAAGAAGAGAGGGAACAAGCACCCAGCGTAGTCACAAGTGGAGATAACATATACAAACACATGGAAATCTATAGAGAGAAGATGCAACAAAATGTCTGTGCGTGGATAGAAAAAAATCATCCGTGTGAAAGCAGGAGACGATGCAAAAGGTTTTGATGCCTTTCAGTGGAAAACCAGGTATTCCTCTCCAAGTCAAAAATAAATACTATTACACACGCATAGATGAGCAGTAAATTTCTCCTTAATCCCTGGCTTAACTTAGCTCAAAAACCTGTCTGCTCTGCTCTGCTTTCAAAGCACACCTGAGTGTGCGGTGACGAGCGCACTGCCAGCGAAGCAGAAGGGGAAAGTCGGTTGTACATTTTGATCTGAGAGAGGATGAGATATTAGGATCAAAGTCGGGAGCTGAGGAGAATCAACAGATCTTAGCTCTGAATCCACAAAAACACCCAGACAGACTACCTGATTAGCTAGGCAATTGTGGCCTAAATCCAGCAGGAGAAGCGAATCGAATATTGATGCTGAAGCCTGAGGCGAAGTTGTATGTCGGTCCTCTAACAGCTCAAAACGACACAAATCGATGTCAAAGTTTAGAGGTTTTTTTTAAATGAAAAAAATAACAGTTTTTGCTAGTGATTCTTTTATTTTTAAACTGAAATTAAAATACTTCTGGTTAATCTGTTCAGATGAAGGTATAAGGTTTAAATCTAAAGGTAGTGACTGTGACTTTCAGATATCTGTAAGAAAAGATTGAAATTTTAAGTTGGAAAGTCCCTGAAGTGATTTTAAATATTGCTGCGTGAAGTCTAGGACATCATTTTAAACAAATTAGGAAAGTCATTTGAATGTCATGCAAATTTGTTTTCACAATGTCACAATTATGTCTCAATTTATTCTCATTTTCTTTGCAGTTTGGTTGCCTTTATGAATTCTGATTTCACAGAATGAACATCGATGTATTTTTACCATACATTATTTCTGAACTTGACTAAAGATTCTTATTGAGTTTCTGTAATGGACAGAAACGTCTCTGACCTGCAACTGTGTGCAAAACATTTACTAACACTCCACTAAAGCCTATATGTCAACAGGAATCACTCAACAGGAATGATGTTGTTTCTCAGTGAGATGGATCAGTGACTCGCCTTACACCATTTTCTGCGTTGGTTAAAAAAAAAAAAAAAAAACACAGACACCCCCTCACAAGCTGGCTCAGTAGGTCTCGCTCCAGGTGACAGGTGTGTCACAGCAGTAGGGCAAGAAACCCGGAGATCCCACTCGTCAGAGCGAGTGACCGGTTAGTCAGCTAGCTAGCTGAATCATGAACTGAGGGACAAAGGGCTCAAAGACTTTCTAACACCGGCTGCATTTTTCTGATTGACAAAAGAAGAAAAGACGATACATGTGGAGATTCTCAGAGACACCTCAGCACCTAAGTTGGAGATTAGACATGGTATGTTTATTACCCTCTGAGCCACAGACGAAACCGCTGCCGAGACCTCCGTTCATCTGGCTGTCAGTAAAAGACAATAGCACAGTCACACTCTCTTTGACGCACAGCACAGGAATGTTAATCACCACAAAAACCCATTATCTTCACATCCTCTAGTTCCCTCCCTCAATTTGTCTCCCTCGCTTTTAAAAACCTGACAAACCCATAGCTTGTAACTGGAAAGTACCATTGTTTCATTGAGCACACATGCAGAGAGAGAGAGAGAGAGAGAGAGAGAGAGAGACGCAGACATGAAACAGGAAGATAAGGGGAGAGACGGAGCAGGGAGGCCTGTCTGAATGGCGGCATAAATTGGGGATCATAAAAAAAGTGTCGTCCTGGAATTAATTTGCAAAGAATGAATAAAGTGAAGTACCTCGGGGAAGTGTGTGTAGATGAGTGGAGAATTCCACTTGAATTAATGATAAAAAAACAGAAAAAAACATGAAACATGACTTTCAAAAATCACTTGCAATGCTTTATGACCTAGATTCACAAAGTACGTGTTCATTTTTATTATATTAGTCAATAGAGTTATATGCTCAGTCTGTCAGACTGTGAGTCTGTGCGGGTGTTTGTGCCTCAGCTGTCACATACTCCGTGCCTTTTTTCTGTTGCAGCGCCTTCAGGAAGTGCCACATACATCATGAATTTTATGCATACTGAATGTCAACACTGATGCATAATTTTTTGAAATAAAATACTAAATGTCACCAAATACCAGACTCTTCAACTGATGGCGGGACTCGTAGCACCAGAGGACGCGCTGCTGGGCTGTGGTCGCCGCAACAGCCGTCACACTGGAACTGAAAGGCTGCAACGTGCACAGTTGTGGCAGCAGAAATAGACGTGGTAAAGTGGGCACAGATTTGACAGAGAGGGAAATGAGACAAAAGGATGCTGACGGTGTCATAAAAATAAAAATAGATGCATCCAAAGGCTTTAAAAGCATCTTGCATTCCACTCAGCATGACATGTCTCCATCCTGCTTTTAAATGAATATATATGATGTAAATCCATGCAATGAAACTCCTGGTTGACATGTATTATAAATATACAGGCACTGGTAATCATGTATAAATCATGTATATGATTAGCAGCACCAAGGCTGCTACTTTCACTCTAAAAGCCTGTGGAAGTAGGAAGGGTGGGTTTAGATTTTACATGTGCAACTTTTCTAGTTTGGTTTTGGTTATTTAGTAAAAAAAAAAGTGACGTGGTGAAATCTATTGAATGTTTTGCACATCTGTAGTTAAATTATTGTAGAACCTGTTAAAGACCCGATAATTTCCATTATGTTTCGATAAAACAATGTACTTTGTCTCTGGAAACTTTTAAAAACAGGCATCAACAGCCTGATTTGCAATGAAGATAATATTTTCTTATTATAAGAGGAGAAACACAGAAGCAGACACATAAAAAGAACACTGAGCGTCTAATTACACCACATAACGACATTAAGAGCACTATAGTTAGTGCAATTCTGCTCGCATTCCATTTAGATTTCAGGATGCCAATTAGTTAGGTGTGGCTGGCCGACCAGATCGAGGGAAACGTTAGTATTTACTTAATTAACCATTGTGAGGAATGGCTTTTTGGTTACAGCTGCAACTAGAAGCTGGTAGTTGTTACAACTTGTTGGGTGGATTTGTGTTTCCACCTGGGTGATGTCCCAGCATCTCCAGATGGGGTCTGGATAAATATCTATTGTCGTTGAATCTCACTGCATAAATTTACATCTCGTACTGACATGTTGCAAACCCAGGAAGATTAAATGGGCTGTGAAAATGTACATTTAAAGGCTCAGAAGAAACACACATTTTATCTCAAGAGTTGGTTTTAGTCAGAGCTACAGACATCACAATGTATTTAACAGAAACCACTGAATACAATGAAAGAATTGTATTAAACCTGAAAGTAAATCGAGGTATGATCTTGTATCTCTGTCAGTTTGTATTTATAATCAAACACAGAATGTGAGTACTAAAGACTTGAGGAGTGAATAAAAGGATCCGTAAAGCTGCCTGTGATTGTAACATGTAAAACCCTTCTTTCCACCGGACACGTAATCGACATGGCACATTTTTCTCGTGAAATCAGTCGCATTGTCCCTTTCCATCGGGGGCGTCTTAGACGCATTTCGCTCGCGAAAGCGTTCCATCACAAAATCCCTGGAAATTTGCAAAATCACACGTGATTTCGTCAGTACACACAACAAGAAGTATCCAGAAGGTATGTGGCTTATTTTCACACCACCTACGGACTTCAAACCCGTCACAGGTAATGTATTTTTTCAAAGTGAAGCAAACGTAAATCTGCACGTGTCCTTTATTTTGAAACTTCCAGGTAATTTATATTTCACAAATGCCTGATTTCCTGTCTAGTCCAAACTAAACTGCTGAGCTTGACACATTTTAGAAGCGTAGCACGTAAAAAAATAGAACCGCTTCTGAGACGGGTTTAATTTGCGTTGCTTCACACCTGGTGGAAACGATCCCATTGACTTTAGTGGCGGCTAACATCCGCCGATTACGCTTCACTGACATTATGCGCTGCAATCAATATGCATTCGGTGGAAAAAATGAGTGTTGATCCAAATTCAACATGTTGGGGACATGTACTCAAGAATGAGGAAAAATCACCTTAAACATCACCTGAATTTTCACTTGAAAAGTTGGTGTTTTGTTTTACAGAGTCACATTAACTTAAAATGAGGAGAACATGAAATTAAACTCATGTGAAATGTTTGTTTTGCACAACTAGAACATTTTCATCATGGTATCACTTGTGAAAATCATGCTAAGTTCATGCTGCTCTTCTGTCAGAGTTGTGTATTAGAAGTGGTAAGAGCTAAAGTAATAAATTATTTAAACTTTTTTCAGTTAATAATTAATTAAAGCCTCAGACTGTACAACCTCTGCTGTTGCTACAGTGCTTGAATGCATAAAATGCAGATGAAACACATTGTTATTGGTTTGTAATGCTAATAGTAGTTCGCCTGGTAAGGGAGCAGAACAATTGGCAAATCCAGATTGTTTTTCCTCCGCAACAAGAATGCAGTTTAGTAGGATGTGAGGTCGCTTCCAGATCAGAGTTCTGTCTTCTGACGTAAATAGAAAGAAGCATTATTCTCATGGCAACTGCATCAGCAATACTTTAGACTTTTTTTTTTAATTTTATGACTGCAGATGAATCAGAAATTGAATAGTTCTGAGGTTATATTTAATTAATGCATTCTACATCATGTTTGCCTCCATACAGTCTACCTGCATGTAAACTATGTTTAGTCAAAAATCACGGCAACTTAATGAGAAAAATGGAATTCACCCCCTTCAAAAATTCTCCCTTGCCTACAGCATATTTCTAAATTATACATAACCCTTCAGTTTCTTTAAAGACCCACTCACTCAGATGAAAATGTTTGTTTTGTTTTTTGTGTTGTTAACATGTTCTTGCGGCATTTTTCTGACGCTAGAGGACACGTCTTAAGAAAATTAAGCTCAAAATTGCATTTCAGAGTATTTCTTTACTCAAATGTATGTGAATCAGTAGGAGATGCTAAAATGCAGTTTAAAAAAAAGAAAGAGCCTGTTTGTGACGTAGAAACTGGGCAGCCACAAGCTTCTGCTCCGCTAGATGTAAGTTAGCAGTAGCGCTAGCATAAACAAAGATGCTAGAGGACATATCTTAAGAATATTAGGCTCAAAATTGTATTTCTGAGTATTTCTACATTCAAATTGCTATGAATCAGTGGCAGATGCAAAAATACAGTCCAAAAAAGTGAGTTTGTGACGTAGCAAAGACACTGGGCGGGCCACAAGATCCTGTTCTGCTACCTATAAGCTAGCAGTAGCGCTAGCATAAACAGACAGCTCTCAGCAACATGGAGGGGCGGGGATCCTCCATGCCAGCAGTTCCACCACCAGCCACAATCATAATTTAATGACCATTGAGAACATTTTAAAATCGCTCAAATGATTATCAGAGTGGGTCTTTAATTATTATCTTTTGTAATTTGACTGCTCTTTACTATTATTTCAGACATAATTCATATTTTAATGTCCGACATTGCCTGTCTCAGTTTGTAAAGACTTTCCTTTCCTTGTATGTATTTTTTTCTTCTCAGCCAAAAGGCCCAACTCTATTTTTATTAGTCTCCATATTGTTTATTAAACTATTGTATTGAATGTCAGTGTTATGCTGCTACTGGATGATTGAATATCCCCCTGGGATCAATAAAGAATTTACTTACCTACCAATCTATTCATCCATCTGCAGATATCCATTTATTGAGATTTTTAAATGTATTGTGTGGGTTATTTACGCATCTTAAGCCTAGCAGCACATTTCCAAGTTGGGCATCCAAGATTAGTGTCACCATTTCAATACCTGAACATGTAAAATGTCATCACAATCTCCTCTTTGGTTTCTTGGTTATTGTCAGAAAATGTGTTGTATGAGGTCACAGTGACTTTGACATTTTTATCACTAAATCTAATCAGTAAATCCTCAGTTCAAATGAGATTCTGAGCCAAATAATAATAAAAATCCCTTCCTTGAAATGCCACATTGAAATTATTCTAACAAACAATAAATCATAAGATCTTATGCAAACCTGTCTGCACGGCTGGATACCAGAAGTGGTGAGAAAATACTTAAAAGTGACAATCTGGTCTTTTATTTTCTCATTATTACTGTTCTTATCCAAATAACACTCATTTCACCTAAAGGGAGAAAAAAATGAAACTACACTAAAACAAAAATAAGCAGGAAAAGGAGAAATAAGTAGTCAGAGATGCAGACGTACGGCTTAAACTCTTCCTCCAAGGCTAGGAGACCACCAGCTGAGCTCCTTGAATGAAAAGCTACAGCATTAATATGTATGTGGTGTTCGCTGGCTTCAAGTATTTTCAACAACAGGAGAATAGTGCATGTGCATACATATACTGCATGTACATGTGCAAATGATCCATCGAAGCACATTGCAGCCACCCTCCTAAAGAAATTTGATATTCTTGAGATTTAAAGTGCTATGGTTGTGTTTATGACCTTTAAGGTTGAAGGGGTGAGTAATGAGAAGCGGGGCCAAGCCTGCCTCCGAGGCTGCTGAATGATGGACAGAGATGGAAGGATGGGTGAGAGACAGAGAAAGTAAAAAAGAAGAAATGTGAAGGCGCTGTCATCGCAATTCGCTTCCCTCTGGCTCCCCCAGATGCTGTTTTCTCTCCCTCTCTTGATCACTTTTCATTGTCACTCATCTCCCCCATCACCCCCGAACCACTTGTACTGCCATTCCCCTCTGCTGCCCTCTCTATCTCCTTCCTCCTCCCTCTCTTTTTTCATCCACACAAATGACTCAGTGAAACAGGTCAAGTGTTACAAAATTTCCCCTGCAGCTCAACCTGCCTAATACAAAGCCTGGCTCATTGCACCAAGACAAGTAATACCCCTCACACGCACACACACACACACACACACACGAACACCCACAAAGCAACACAGGAAATACACTAGAAAAATCTGCATATCCGTTATCTTCACTACTAAACATGACATTCATCCTGTCACCATATTTACCATTTCTGCACTTAATTATTCCAGTCAAGACGTCAAAATGGAATTTCCACCCTTTGTGATCAAAGTCTTTCTGACAATGCATGAAAAGCAAACAGAAAATGAGCTGTAACTTCATGATGACAAACATCCTCATATTAGCAGATGAAAAGCTAACTGATTAAAAGATCTACAGATTAAATTAAAAAATCTTTTCCAAATGTTTGTCTTTGTTAGTTTTGGACTGCAGGCGAGCAAAGTGAGAAATCCGAGAGGATCGCCTCGGGTTTTTAGAAAGTCGGATTTTCTGATGGTTCACAGATCACTAAAAATATTCTGCTTATTATTAAGCAATGAAAATAATGTGGTGAGTCTCTCCATGTCAATACTGCAGCCAATTCTTTTGCTAAGCCAATGTAAACACACACACACACACACACACACACACACACACACACACACACACACACTTCCCCAGCCTCTTTCTACTTCTCCCACCTAATTCAGACTAATGAAAAGAAATTGGAAGACAGAGAACCCCAAGGCACAGGAGTAAAAGTGGTATTAAGAGGAGGACAGTAGAGTTAAAGGCCCTAAAATAGGATAAATGACCAGGAAAAAACAAAAGTCAACACACACCTTCACCCTTTAAGACACCAAGAAACACACCAGGACAAAACAGGTGCTCGACCTGCAGAGCGAGCAAATGTGTTTCCTCCCCAGCAGGAGGGCTGTGATATAGAAATGCAACCGCTCCATATATCAGTTTGGTGGGGACCTATGGTAGATAAACGACCCGCGAGCGGTACCAGGACAGTGTGTGTAATACACAGATAAATAACTGGGAGCTGGGGGCGATATGATGACTTGCAGACTCCTGGAGAGAGCGTGCACACCGCAGCGCTCGCACAAGGCGGGCGATGAAACAGACCAGAAGAGCCAAGATTGGACCCGAGCGTGCACTTGTTTATGCGAGTTCTGTTTGTCTGGATCCACTGGGAATAACAGTCATTTGGGAAGGTAATGACTTAGAAAAAAACTGAAATGTACTGGAACATAAATTAATCAAAATGCAAGCCTCGTGTTCATGCACCCTTACAGAGCTCTGTATGGTCCATTTTATGCAATTTATACCGTGTTGTTATCTCAAAACTGAGATGTTCCAGCTATTAAACACTGAGCTGAACACAACCTGCAGCACCATGTTTCTATTTGCTGCTCCTGTTGCATGCTGGTCAAACCCGTCGTCTGAAGTGTCAAGGTGGCAAAGATCAAATCCACAATCCTGAGAACGATAGTATCGTGTTTATAAACATTTCACGTACAGCTCCTACAATGCCAAATGCCACATTTGAATAACATTTAATTTCCTTGGGTAAGATAAAACCCTTTGTCCATTCAGGACTATTTCTTCTATTGCTGCCCAAAGCTGACAGTTAAAAAGGACGAGGGATGGTGCAGCGTGGCTGTGCTTCGCATGGCAATGCTCGCCTATTCTCTAACTAGCTTCATCTCCTGTGCATTAAACTCTGAATTACACTTCAGCAGTGGCTCACTAGTTACCCATGATGCTCCCAGAGGGGAGGAGGGGTTAATAAAAAGGGACAAAAACATACGGTGGACATCAAGACTGAACAGCAGCGGGGTCAGCACACAGGCTCTACATGTGACACACAGAAATATGATGTCTGACAGTGATTTTGTGTTGGTAACACACATTTCTGCTTACTAAAGCAACATTTAGATAAGTTAAAAAAGTCAATTATAAACCTTTTTAATGCTGAGTCTGATTTAAATAACATAAAAAACCATGTTTACAGGAAGAAAAGAGGAATAGCTGCTAAAAACAAACAATTTTACACAGACAGTGATTCAACATTTAGTCCATGGCAGATAAGATAGTAGCTGTGGGGGGGGGGGAGACAGGGCAGAAGATGCAATTACAAAAAAAATGAAGCAACGTCTAGATAAGATGACAGATAAATGAACACGAGGGAGTCTGCGGTTATAAAGGGAGGAGGTGACACATGCATACAAGCGCACAATGACACAATTTTGTGAAACTCGGGCATTGCTATTTTCAGTATTTCTGTTATTTAACGTCAAACAAAGGAAGTAGAAGAGACTTGAACCCTGGAGGGGAAAGAGTCTGGCACAGATACCATCACCGTTCGGACTGTCTGTGAGGAAACACAGTCCAGTCCATCACTTTACTGTAGTGCACGTACGAGCACACAACAAACCCACACAGCAGATAAATACAGAACAGGCTGATGACTCAGTTACTGCTGAACCTCACTGAGAAGTCTCAAATTTTATAAACTGTAAATTATACAGTTTTGGGTTATTGCAAAAGAAAAAAAAAAGTACATTTTATGCACTCAAGCTAAAAGTTATATGCAAAACTCTAAATCCATCCGTCAAATAATGTCAAATAATGTCTGCTTGCCTTACATGGGAAAAAGAAATATGTCAACAACTTGAGACTACTTTGACAAGTTGTTTGGCCCGTCACAACTTGATGTGTATTTAAAATGTGGGATACCTCATTAAACTGAAGATTCTTATAGAAAAATACTGAATAATGTCAGTGTTTCCATCCTGAAATTTCACATTTACTAAGAAGCATAAAACGAGTCAGAGATGCAAACCTGAAGCTAAAGGAGGTAAATGCAAAACTGAATAAATAAAATGTCTGTTTCCTGTTTTGATAAATAAGCAGAACTGTTGTTTGAGAACATTTTGCCAAATCAGCTTTAAATTTGTGCCATTCTGCAGTTTCAAATGTTTCCTAAACGCCTCCCATGTAACCATCTGGTATTTATAAAATGGAAACTACTTCTAGCCAAAATACAAGTACTCAGCGTGCAAGCAGTAAAGTCTGCTTTTGATTTCCTCTGGTTTTAGAGGAAAAACAAAGAAAAAACAGCAAAGATGGCGTCTCTAGTATCAATTTGTTGGAGACAAAATTGCAAGAAAATTTCTCAGTTGGAGTCGTTTTAATTTGCTACGATAGTTTTGCGTATGTTCAAACTTAAAACTTCAGTATTTGTGTACATGTTACACAAACCTTCCTCATGGAATTTAGTTTTCAAATGATCTTAATTATATCTTTGTTCGGAATTTTACTTCGTTGATTGAAAAATCTTTTTTTTTTTCTCTATAATCAGTAACAGCTTATTCACAGGTCCCATATTGACTCATATCGACCAGATGGAGGCACGAGATCATGAGGAACTATGAACATTTTCAGCGGTGATCTCATTGAAATACCGCATGAGACTCTTTTGCAAGACATTTTGCATACAGCCTGGTTATTTGGGACATATGAGTAAAAAACAAAGTGAAATTTCTGCAACCGTCATACAGATTTCCTGCTGCATTTGAGTCAAAAAGTGCCTTCATAATGTCTGTTTACTCTCATTTTCTTTACAGTCAGGTTGTCAACTTCTTCCAACTGTCTCACTGGGTTTTTTTAACACTTCTGACCAACCAAAACAAATTCACAGAAGTCTTCCAACTGGTTTCAAATGCTTGCGATTAATGTGAAACGGTCAAAATTCTCTGTTCCCAATTTGTCACCATTAATCTCAGTCCAGTGAGATACAGACTGAAGAATGACAAATTGTTTTTCAGTTTCTATTTTATCTAAAATAAACAGCAATAATGGATCCAACATTTTAATTAACTTGGGATTTATTGTAAGGTGGCCAAACATCATTAACCACATTAATATTCAATGTTCTACAAATATTGAAGTAACATTTAGGATGAACTCACTTAGGGGAAAAAAAGCCCATTCTGCAGTCAGTGATGAAAACATGAGCATAAGTTAAGTCCACACACGAAAATTAATGCAATCACCAGCAATTTTCCACAAGTTCAGAGGTCCTCGGAAGAAAGTCTAACGTATTCGAGATCAAATATTTGCAGGCATATTTGTGTTGTTGTTGTTTTTTTAATCTTCAAATTCATCTCTCTGTTTGCAGCTTTATGAATCTGAGTGTATGCAGACGTGCACGTGCCGACGCGGGCATGTACTTTGTAAGAGCTGCCTGTTGAGACGGAGAATTAAACAGCAAGAGCATTTGATCTGCAAAACACTCCGGGGCAAATGCACAAAAAAATGAGAGACAACCACACACACACACACACACACACACACACACACACACACACACACACGCACACATACACACACACACAGAGGCTTGCATACAACATCAAAATCATTTCCGTCACAGAAGCTATTCTTAGGAGCAGCAACAAACCATTCTTTCCCTGATATAATCTCTTTTATTCATATCCACACAGAAACACACACACACATGCACACGTGCACTTTTTGCTCAAAGCTACACTCCCTGGTGGTCACACCGCATTCACATAATGTGTGTGTTTTTTATTTATTTTGCTTTTAGAATAGGATTCGTTCCAGGTAAGTTGGTGCATAAAAGACCTTTTGGGTCTAATTTAACTCACAACAACACGAGTAGATAAGCTGCATCTTTTATTTAACAGCGGTGGGTGTTTGTGCAGGTGTGTGGAGGTCCGCAGCACCCTGAAAACATCAGAGCTCCATCTCTGCAGTCCAACTCAGACAGGCAGGCAGGCTTCCTCACACTGATCCATCAGCAGCTTAAAGTCAACACAGCTGCAACAGCTCGGCCCTCGGCACCCTCCTCTTTTCCTCTTCTCAGCCACTCCATCTTTACTCGCCATTCTCCTCCCTCGCTCTGTTCTGCTTTTCGCCCTTTTGCCCCCTCCCTCCTCACTGACTCCTCCACTCCTCCTTTCTTCTTTTCTCCTCCTCGTTTCTCCATCTCGTATTAGTCATTGATAGATTTATACACCAGCTACAGCTCTGAAGCTTTTGCCAAGACCTTAGATCTCTCCCCCACAGCATCACCGTGCCCTCTGTGCCCTGCCATAATACTACCTTGTGCGTTATATTTGCTTCTCACTGCCCTTCTCTGCCTTTCCCACTCTTGCCTCTGCCTGTGCTGCCCCCTGAGGGAGATTCATCCGCCCAACAATGTAGTGCAACCAACCCGCTACCTCCAGTCCTGTAAGCCTGGGACAAGAAGGGAGTAAACGCCCAGGGCCTTCCAAGGGAAACAGGAGGACCCCCACCCCCCCACAACCTCTGTCTGCTCGGGTTTATAATATGTGAGCAGCAGACACACATGTGAACCAAACTCACTGACCAGAAGCGAGAGCTTCATTTACTGCTTCAGGAAGAGGAATGATACCATTTCCTGTAATTACTCACAAATATTACATCCCTCTGTGCTCTTATTTCACCATTATCCCACTAAACTGCTAGAAGAAAACACATAGAGTCAGATATGTTAAAAAAGAATCCTCACTTAATGAAAAATAAATCCTAACAATAATGGAAAAGGTGCCGCTGAGGACCACAAGACTCTTTTCCACATTTTATTATTATCTCAAGTATTAAGTTCTTACCTTCAGTGGACACATAGTTGTCTGACAAAAACAAATATCACTTAAAAGTACCAAGAAGTAGAAAAACCCCTCAGAGGATTAGAACAGGCATCATAATCCTGTATAAAACAAATGGCTCTCTAAATCATCACTCACTCTGGTATAGTCAGGCAAACAAATTACTTCCCAAATTACTGACTCACAAATTGTGAACAATCCCTAAATTTGTCACAAACTGACTCAGACGGTGTGAAATGAAGAACTCCAGTGAAGAAATTGGTTTTTTTATATATATATTGATTTAAATCCAACACGGGGGTCTAGAAAACACTATCAACAGGAAAAAACAGGCGATGTGGGATAAAGGCTCTTAAAATATTAAAATGTGACCCGGAGAGAAACACAATCATCTGTGATTTTGAAATGCAGCAAGCCAATCAATGTAACAACAACACATCTAAATAAAGTTTGAAATTAAAGGCGTCAGAAATTGTTTCTTAACCACCATCTTGTTTTATGGAAAAAATTATATTATTGGGTTTAGAAAAGAATCTCATTTTAGAGTCAGAAACTTTTTTTTTTTTCATATTTCCTGTATATTCACCTAAATAAGTAATTATTGCATTACTTCCAAAATGAAATGAAACAACTCGTCTTTTAACTGCTACTAAAGAGTGAACACACATCCCTAATCTGGGCTTCCTGTGTCTTTTCAAATTAAGATTTCATTGCTTACTTTTAAAGTTTTAAATTGTCTCACTTATTTGTTCACTTAGTCTACCAACCAGTTTGTCTTAATGTTCAAAGATCCAAACTAAAACATCAAAGTCAGAAGGTTTTTGCTCCAAATTCATTGAATAGTTGATCTTTTCTTATACTGAGACTTTTTAAAAATTAATTAAAAAATCTCGGGTTAAAACTTGTGTGAGACCCAAACTGAATGAATATCTCTTTAATTTATTTGCCATTTTATTGAATTTTTACAGCTTTATTTTTTTTCTTTTTTTGACAAATCTGATCAACTTCAGTTTCATTCATTGATATTAATAGTTCAGAAATGTTGCATTTTGGAATGTGGATCAAAACAATGACACTGATGAAACACTGAGATGAATAAAAAAAACATGTTGAAGACCTAAAAAAAGAATTCCAAACTCTTTCATTAAATTACAAAACAACTTATATAACTAAAAAGATTTATTATGAAGCAAAAAAAATCTTGGAGGCAATGTTTTTGGTCTTTAAACCTGTTTTACCTATTAAAAGTTTAATATATAAAAAAACAAAAAAACAAAAACAGACTGCAAAAAGATTTTCATTATCTTGTAAACGAATACTTAGCAAGGAAACAGGAAGTCCATGTGGAAAACCTCAGAGTTCACATCACCATGTCAGGTGAAAACAAAGAGGAACACTTTGTACCAGCGACCGAGCACAGTGGTGGAGGGTTAATGACACGGGCTCAGCTTGCAGCCACAAGAGAATCTTTCAAGTCACTGAGTTCACAATGAATTATTCTGTGCACCAAATAATTCCAAAGTCAAACATGACGTTTGGAGGAAATCGGGTGAAAGGTGCAACAACCTTAATCAAAAGTCAACAAAAGTGGCTGAAAAAGAAAAATAAGTCATCACCGTGTCCAGTTAAAGTTTCAGCCCAAACTAGCAGAAAGTTATTTATAAACTATGTCGGCAGTCTTCAGTAAACAAGAGCGGATGGAAAATTGTTTTGCATTAGTCACAAATTGTTCTGATCATAAGGAAGATGTTACTGATAGTGGTTCTAAAAGTATCTCATCATGGGCTGGACTTTGGTTTTTATGCAGCACTTCTGCATTCTGTGAAATAAATGACACTTTATGATTTATCAATGATTTTTTTAACAGAAGGCTGAACAACAGCCTCCTTTTTATGTCCTGTTATTAATCCCTAAAATTTAAAGACAATCTACTGGATTTTTAAAGACGTTGATATCTTAATTGTCATTCCAGCGATGAGTAACTGTTTGTGATGTAAAGATATAACATTTGTATCCTGAAAGAAGCCTGCTGTATTAAAATCTAATCAAGTTTTGAGCTTCGGCAGCGAGATGTGTGTCATTTCTTTAAGTAAAGTTAGAAGTGGGCCAAGTTCCAAACTTCAAGCTTCCTTCCAATAAATAAACCCCTTTTCTTGGGGTAAAAAGCCTCCAGCAGATAGAAAGATAAAACCAGAGTTCATAATTCTGTTTTTTTTTTCCCCAAGATTGAGAGATCTACCAACTTCTTGAGCTGAGCTAGCTTTAGATTGGTTTCGGCTTTGTTTACTTTGGAGTGAGACTGTGCTGATTTTCTATGTCACCCTGCGGTTGCTGAATCTCAAATAACGCAAATCTAAATGTAAAAAAAACAAAAAGTTGAAACAGAAAATTCTCACAAATGCGAGGACTTCAGTTTTAAATCCAATTTATTTTATCCATAACAACTAAATCATGCAACTCTACTGACGTGCACGCAGAGCTCACACTGTAGATTTCTAGATAACAGCAATGACCACCAAGCTGCGCGGCTGCTGTTTTCATGTTTTTCTTTTTTTAAACTGATCCTCCGCAGTGAATGCTTGAACTAAGGTCAGATGACAGACCTGTTCAGAGAGGGAAATTAGCCTATTTCACATAAATACTGCTTAATTGCCTCCATGTGTAAGAGAATTGCCACGAAACTGATAGACAAACATCTATGAGTCACTTGTAGAGAGTTGCAGGGTCTAAATATGTAAAATATTACCCTCTATTAAAAAAATGTAACCAATGGTGAGTTGAAATTCACCGCAGGCGAAGAAAAAAGAAAAGTCCAAGACTTTAAATCTTATAAAAATATGCAGGAACCTTTTATAATTGAGGTCAAAGGTAGACATGGTTTAATCTTTGTGAATGCGCAGGTCACCACATCCATCTCTCTGATATCTGTGCAGCAGGCCAAGGCCATCCATCATTTACTCTGGGATGTATTAGTCATGTCTGAAGCCAGAGGATGGAAGGTTAAATGAGGAGGATTGTGTTAGAAGTTATCAGTGGAGAGAGACTGTGCTAATCCACACACATACAATCACATGTTTAATCAACACTGTGGACGGGATCGCCTGAGCTGAAAGTTGAATATAAAGCCTTACACAAACAGTCACATAGTTGTAGACTCACACACAATCTGATAACACTCAAGTCCTTCCTGTCTGAAGGCCCAGAAAAGCATTCATCCATATTAACAGACTTCTTTAACACTGATGGACCTAACTGTGCTCTCACAAGCCGTCTGTGTTGCACACTTTCACACTGGTTGGTATTAACCAGCAGGCCAGACCGCTTTGGGCCACCACACCATGTCTCATCACTGTAAACCAACACTGATAATGGCGTAGATGCTGTCAGTTTGGCTTCAGATTCAGGTTAAATGCCCCGAGCTCAAATAAAACAGGTTTGGCACTATGCGGTCACAGCTTTCACTTGATGTGTTGTACCTTTTTCAGTGGGAGAGAGACAAAAACGCCAAGTGCTGCTCAGGCTTTTTACAACAAGCTGCAGCTTAAAAGCTTTGCAGCCGCACTCAACTTTTTTTTTTTTTTTTTTGAAACATTAAACTGGAAAAAAAAAAAAAACAACAACCGAAAGAGTCACAGTGTATCTGTGCATGCGAGTCCTCTCCATCTCACCGGCTTCAAATCCAAAGCAATTAGAGTGGCCAGATGGTGGGCTGGACTCACAGTAAATAGCTGCATTGACAGAAGACGCTTGCGACAAAAATGAACAGTTACAAGCAGCCAGGATGACACACACACAGATGCATGATGGCATCAAAGCACCGGGCAAATATCAAGTACATTCTGCCATAAATGCCGCAAACCAACTGTCACCCTCATGGAGCTGTTGGGAGTTTGTTTATTTATTTATTTATTTTAAACATGTATGAACACAATCCTGCAACTGATTGCCAGACTCCTCCAACCTCTTCGCTTGCCCTTCTGTTAAATTTTGACCAAGTTAGTTTAGTCAGAGTTCAAACAATGTGGCCTTTGAAAAGTGCCTCAATCACCAGGAGTTAGCTTGGCCTAAAAACACAAACGTCCCCCCTGCAGGAAAGCTGCAGCTACACATTCCTCTCCCTCTTCCTTTTCTCTTCAAGGGCCCCCACAGGATGCAATAACATTTATTCATCTTGAAATAAGAGCACATGTTTGCCTTTATCACATCCAATAGCTCACATGCTCAGATTAGAAACCTGGTAGAAATGTTTGCCCTTTAAAAACAAACGCAGCTTCTTCGGCAAGACCGTAACCAAGGAAGCAAGTTTACTTCAAGGAACCAGGATAGATATGCAGAACAGAAGGAGACGGGAAGGAGGTGGAGCTGAAGAACAGGAGAGATTCCTTTAACCGGTTTCTCCGCCTCCTTAGCTCGAGTTTCCCATAAACCTCCATCACATCTCTGTTGACACACAAGTTTGTCAAAACTGAAACAAGATTTTAAAAAGAAGAAAAACCAGAACAGGAAATGAGAGTTTGAGTCAGGTAATGAGACACTTTATGTTCTGATCAATAAATCTATAAATCTAATCAGTGGGAATCAATCAGGCTTTTTTTTAGTCATCCTATTAACCTCAAATATTAGAGGGAAAAAAAAAAGTGTAAAAACAAAAACATAGAACACAGGAATATTTTAAAAATCAGGAAATCTTTAATCATCAACCAAATACGAAAAAAAAATATATATATATAGAAAGACATGACAAAATTGTGACAACAACTCTAAATCAGTTTAAGAGCAAAAGAAATTTGAAATTAAAAAATACAAAACTTTTTTTGTTTGTTTTTTGTTTTAATACACAGAGCAGTCGATAATAAAAGCACATTTTGGGTTAAGACTGTTTTGTAGTGTGTGTGGATACAGTTCACTTGTAAAGAAGACGCCAAATTTGCCAGTTTGGCAGCAATCACAGCGCAGCAGTCAAGAATAAAGCACTCAGAAAACATAAATTATAAAGCACTGCAAAATAACAGGAGACTATAATAGAGGAAAATAAATCCTTCATGCTTGCCGTCACTGAGTAATACACAAACGTGACACCATAAATTAGTAATTCTTCTTTCTCTGCTACATATTTATATATTTATACTATGTACACAGGATGGTTGTTGTTGTTTTTTTCTCTGTGAGTGAGATGGAAGATGTTAAGGCTTTGATTTGTCATCAGATGTCTGGAGCCAACCAAACAGAAGAGCATGTGGTTTTCTGGAATAAGGAAAAACATTTTATATTTTCGCTACATAACCTTGTGCTAGACCCTGGCCAGAATTACAGGGTTCTCTAAAAGCATTTTGTCCGACAAGCCTTACTTTGCCGGTGAGGCGGATGGCGTGGCGAGGTGTGTGTCTCTCTGTGGGGGTGGTCGCGATAGAGGCGACTATAGAATGAAAACAACACGGCTGGGATGGGCGACTCTCCTGAAAGCGTCTGGGACGATGAGGAGGTCAGCGCAGTGGCATTTCCATGAAAACTAGACTTCTGCATAGAATAAAACTCAGGACGGATAAATGTTTTTTTTTTTTTTTTTTTTAAAGGCAAGTTTCTTTGACACCGACTGAAAGGTGTTCACGCCTGGATGAGCAGTCGTCTCGGTTCTGCATGGTCACAGATTAGGTAGCGGAGGGGGCGACACATGGTGCAGCAGAGCTTTTCATAACAGGATGGTGTCTGACACAGCTAGCAAGCAAAATGAGGAGAATACAAACTATTTTGTATCAGTAATTTTTTTTTTTTTTAATCGAACAGCTCTGCAATGTATTTGTGTGGGTTTATGTCAAAAGATGGCAGAGTTGTCAGGTTTGAGGTGTCTGCTGCACAGTTTGGATGTGGGAGTGAGCATAATGAGAGCGACTGAGGGGTGTTTGTGAGTGGGCGATTGTTTCACTCGACTCTCCAAATGTATATGTACAGTATGTGAGCGCGCAAGTAAGTGTTTTTAAAATGCACAGTAATATCTGCAGTTTGAGACGTTTTAATAGTGACAGAGTGGCTACTCAGGTTACAGCCTCAGAAAACTACATGTCCCATAGCCTGAGTGACTACACGCAAACAGAAGGCTGACTCAGACGCCACAGATTCCTGTTTGTATAGTTAAACTGTGTATTTTCATCCTGTGTGAAGTATCAGTCAAAAAACGGGTATGAAACTAATCGTCTCCAGAAAAAATGTGCTTATGGGAACGCAGGCAATTCGGATAAAAAGTACTTGGAATATGTTTTTGTTAACCCGCCAAACTAAAATCAACTTCTGGGCTTAAACTAACCTCAACCATTTATTGTAAAATCTAAACTACTGAGGATGTTATTAGGTTAAAAATTACATTCTACATGCCCTCTGTGACATTTGACTTTTGAGGCTAAGCCAACGGTAGAATGCATTCCTCTTCATTCTTTGCAACACTGGCTCCATAGATCTGATATTTACATTTTCATAAATAGTCAACATTTTCACGAGAAAAATATAGATGAATACATATATAGTACACAGATACCGCACGCCAAAATGTACATACACGTGTTTTGTCTCATATCAAGATTTTTTTTCCCCCCCCCAAAGAAACCACATTTTCCAGTGATATTTTTCTTTGAAGCTGTGACAAACACAAGTGCAAAAAGTAAGTAATACATTTTTATATTGAGTGGTTGTGACAAATCAGCTGTGTTCAGTACATTTACTTTACCCCAGGTTGACAGGACTTGCATTTATGTACAAACTAAGGCCGTTAGATGATAATCCTATTGAACATGCTGGCTTACAATATGCCAGACGGAGCTCAAACACTAAATGCTGACTCTATTCTGCCTCCTGCGTTCTTCCTGCTCTCTCGCTTCCTGTAAGAATGTTAACAGCCTTTACAAGGAAAACAAAGAGCGCTTCCTATGACACAGATATAAGGTGTGTGTATCCTCTTACATCCTTAGGCCAAGGTTAAAAAGTCCTGGTAAGAAATGCAGGCAAGCATTATCATCTTTACCCTTGGCAGCAGGTCAACCTGTTTTTTGACTTCATGACCTGCAGTAAACACCAATCTAGATCTTGGTTGGCCTCACTGAGGTCAGCTGAGACTGCACTCAGGTGATTCCCCAGTGGGTGTCAAAGGGGAGTCAATTAGCAGGCTCAGAAATGCATGATTAGAAGAGCTTCTCTCTACAATTATCCAGGTACTTGGACAGATGAGACTCAAACAGCAGTGTGCAGAAGCCTTGGAGTCATATTTGCCAAAGGAGAAACCTCCGGTGGCTCGTTAAAAGGATGAATTAACAGTCAGAAGACAATCAGCCCTGAACCTGCTCCATAAAGGGCCATTTCACCACATGTTGCTCAGTTAGTCAATATCCAACCTTTTTATGTCTTCTAATCAATTCACTACATCTAACACCCGCTAATGGAAGGAAATATATGAACCTCATTGAAAATCTGTCTTCCCTAACGCCACACTATGGAGCTGAGGTTCCGTTACATCCGGCCATTTGTTAAAGTGTGTAAGAAGGCGGGGGTCTTGCAGAACTGAGCACAGCCACTCCAGGTGGATTACTTTATTCTGATATATCAGTGCAGGCTGCAGTCAGGTGAGTGGGGCAGTTGACAGTTCAGGAGCAGTAAAATATTGCCCTGCTCTTTGTTGGCCCTGACCTCGACACCACCCTGGATAAATCAAAACTTCCCATAAACACTGAAGAAAGGGATGAAGTAAAAGGGAGCTGGGGAGGGTAAAGAGGTAGGAGGAGCGGAAACGCTGCGTCATAAACGATAAGTGGTGGCAATCTGTTGGTCCCAGCTAAGCGAGCAACTTCACGGCTCATTACCAATCAAGCTCCTCCTGTCAGGAGTGCTCTGAGGACACGAGGAGGAGGAGGGGAGAAGAAGAGACATGTTCATATTTCCCTTCATCCTTTGACCCTCTCGGATCAGCTGCACCTCATTCCTCCACTGATTGTTTACCATCTCTAACCTCCAGGCCGAAAAGTCTGTGCATCTTGTTAAAAATCTCTTTCAGACGCTGCAAACTCACTTTGTTAAAATTGTCTGCTCTTGTATTTGCAACACACACACACACACACACACACACAATAAAAGCACCAAAACCCTTTTTTCAACGTCCACTCAGTTCAGTTTTCGAGACTCGTGTGTCGATGATAATCTGCAAAAACGGTTTCTATCTAAAGTTTTAGAATAAGGCAGTGGCAGCAGAGTGAACATGAGGAAATACATCGCTCGCTTTCCAAATACGCCTCATGGTTCATGTCCGTATTTTAAAAATCACACCGACAAAGCAGATGTTACAGCACAACAACACATTACCAAAATAAAAGTCCTCACAGGAGGACTGAGATGCACGGGCAACTGCAAGACAACCCCTTTTTTTTTAAGCAAAGCTAAGGATGAATATGTGAGTGAGACGTCTGAATAGCCAAGCTTGTATCATAATTCCATTATCCTGCTGTCACATTATATATTTTCTCTTTTAGTCTGTTAAAAATCAAGGTCCCAGTGATGGAGAGAGCATGAGCAGAAGCAGTGGGAGAAAAGTTGTTCTTTTTTCTGTTTGATTTTTGCAGTTCTTACGGAACCGATAACGCTTCTTTTTAAAATGATCCCACATGCCCTCTTTGAATCCAGCTCACTCTGGGGCTGCACTGTGATTAATAATAGGATATATTTAATATCAATTTGCAAAAATAAAAGTGGCATTTTTTTTTCCTCCATCAAGCACTCAGAGTCTTGTATTCCTCAAAGCCAAAAACTTCCCAATAGGAATTTTTAAGCCCACATTTTCTCCCCTCCTCCTCCTTCATTACTCTCCACTTCCTCTATACGTAAACAGCAGTCCGTGAGATGACCGATCCATCCCGCTGAGACTCCATGTCATCATCCATGTAATCTCCAATCATAACGTCCTGGTCATGAGGTGGGCGGAGCTGAAGGATTGAACCTCCTCCAGAGAAGTGGTCATATCTCTCCTCCTCCTCCATCTCATCAAACTTCCTCCTCTCTGCTTCATCTAATTCGTTGCTCAGTAGGATGTCTTGGGCAGTGGGTGTAGTGGTGACAACTTCAGGCCGGCCCCCCATGGTGAGCGGCTGGTGATGGTTGTTTTTGTCTCCGATGCCCTGGTGGGACGAGTCCTCGCTGTAAACGTAGATGGGACCGTTGTTGTTGCCACCTGCAATGCCGCCGCTCCCCGTTCCGCCGCTTGTTCCGTTCTTGCTCGCCTTCTTGCCGCTGCCAAACATGCGTGTCTTCATGTCGCTGCCGCTGTTGGCTCGGTAACCCAGCTGATGCCTGCGGCTAAGGGTGACGACTACAGCAATGAGGGCACCCACCAAAAGGATGACCAGAAGGGAGCCGATAACGGCTCCTGCCACCACACCGGCATTGGACGGGTCTGGTGACGGCTCTGTGGGAGGGAGGAGAGGCAGGGAGGGAGAAAATGGAAGAAAAGGAAAAATGTTGAGAAATAAAAAGACACCAGAAGAGAGACAGTATTAGAAGAGCAGTAAGAAAAGGCAGGGGGGAAAAAAAGAAAAAAAAGAAGGGGTTGGGAGACGTCAGTGGTGTTGGTGTGAACTTCATTCAGTCAAGTGTGTAAGAGTGCTGAGGTGTTAGTGTGAATGTGTGTTGAGCTTTTTGCTAAACCGACAGTTTCACCCCTCCCTTAAGGCTGCTCCTGTCCCCTTCACCACAGTCATGTCTCAACGTCTCAGCCACGTTCCACCACGAGCTGCCCTTCGACAGCCAGGGTCCGTTCAAGGCTCGCCACAAATCACAACACAAGGTGGGGGAAGGGGAGTTCAAGCCACACACACACGCACGCATGCAGGCATAAACACACACATTTAGGTGAGGCGGAGAGTGGTGAGTCAAGAGGAGAACAAGTGGAGGCCATGCAGACGAAGAGGATGATAATCATAAATGGAGGAAGGTGGAATTAGATGAGGAGGAGGAGGAGTTGGTGGATTGAATGATTGAAAAAAAGTGACATCGAAATGACAACTCTTCCTGGAAGCAATGAATAAGAATCGAGGGTCACAGATTGGGCACCCCTCTCTGTTTCTGTAAGGAATATTTTGGGCGTGCATCAGTCTGATTTGGATCCATTTTTACTTTAGCATCACAAAGTCCCAACTGCCTTGCCCCACATACAGACATATAAAGAAAGAGTTTGCTTAATGGCTTTGTTAGAGTACAAACTGAGTTGATTTGTGCAAAACTAGGACTCTACCATCACACAGCGTAACCATTTGTGAGTCTGTGTGCATAAAAACTCATGGGATAAAGTAGCTGAGTCTAAATCAGGGATGTTTAGAGGTCCCATATGACTTGTCAGCTATATAGTTCTACCCACTCCCCTGAAGCCTGTATCCAGTGATATTAGTGTTGGATTTTAACTCAACTATTCTCAAGCAAATATTTAAAGGGATAGTTCAGATCTTCTGTAGTGGGTTTCTGAAAAGGTTTATCTCTTATCTGCTGTTTAAGGCTTTTAGTTCTGATTGGACTTATTTACAAAGTGGATTTCCTTAATTTAAAAAAAACTCTCCAAAAAGCAAGAAAATCAGCAGTTCAAGTAAACATTTTGCTCAAACTTTACACCATCAGTTATTCCAACAGACTAAAACAGTGATGCTAAATCTAGTTCTGCTCATTTCTGCTAAAAATGACTAAATTTAATAACATTTTTTTTAGAAATTGGCAGTAATCCACATTGAAAGTAGCTCATCTTTGACAAACCATTAGCACGTTCAGTCAGAAGGAATCTATTTCTCCAATCCGAGTCAGTTCAGTGAGTCTTCTACAACAACAGGTTTGATACCAGTTCACCGAGACCCCCTTCAAAAGATCTTAGCCACACTTTTAACCTGCATTAGATATAATTTGATTCTGAATGCTAGCAATATGCTAAGACGTACACCACACAAAAAAAAAAAAAAAAAAAATACGAGTTCTCTCTCATTTTTTAGGAAATCGAAACAACTTTCACTACAAAAACATAAATGCAGCAGATAGCAACAGGCAAGGATGTACAAAAACCCCTTTAAATGAGCAAAGTTACATTTTAAACATAATGAAATGTAAGAAGCCAGTGCCAGCTTTGAGCTCTTGTCAGCATGAGCACATTTCTGTCAGTCTAATAAAGAAACTCAGTGTAAAGCCAGTAGAAACAGATTTACTGCTTTGCAAAAGACTTGCTTTTTGAGGTCATGACTTCAGGGCTCTTTGGAGATTCTGACAACTCCCCATAACCAGAATCTGTGACCGTTTTCCCCAGTGTGGGGTCATCATCTATAACAGAGTGGGCTGAGGGTTTGGCAGCACCACCACCCGATTTAATGTTGTTTGTAGTCACTGTAGTGTAAAGAAGTGCTTGGAAGAAAAAAGGCCCTTCGAACGGCTCTGGTTGCACGGCAATACGACGACAATATATCAAATGAGTCAACAGGAAGGATGAATATATTAGAAAAGTCAGCTGAGATTTTATTCTATAAGTCGTTTCTATGGAGGAGTGTAATCTTCAGAGATTTAAAGCTTACTTTTAGAAAGGAAATTCATTCCGTGTACATTATTCCTACTTTTAAAGCCTTCAAAGCATCTGCACCATCATGTTGTATGATTCTTTTATTGCTCTTGAAACTCTTTCATGATTATCCTTCAACAAAAGACAGTGTTGTAGAACATCATGTTATGGAGTAAAGTATGATGTTGAAATTCTTTCCGGGGAACGAACAGACAGAAGACATGATCAAAAAGTCGTTTCTTCAAGCGCTCAGACTGAACAGAAGAAAAAACACGCGTTCACGCTGGCTTATTCAACTAGCATCAATCTACAAAACACTTTTTTTTTCCTTGTATATTGCTTGTTTTTGTTCTGCACGGCTTTGTTTATTTATGAACCCTCTTGCTTTTCACTCTTCTTTCATCTTCATCAGATCGTCTCGTGTATATTGTTCCCGCTGAACAGAGTGTCTCGGTTTCTCCCTCTCCTCAAAAATACGTTCATCTCCCAGCTCTGCTTATTTGTATTACATGAGAGAGAGCCTCTCTGCCTTCGCTGGTCAGAGCATTTTCATTTACCCAGACTTTGCTCTCAAATAATCTGCAACTGGGAGCCTCGTGCACCTGATGTTTGAGCTAAAAGCACGAAGCTGGAACTTTAAAGTTACAAGTAAACAAGGTAGAAATGCTCATCTCTCCACTTTTAAAATCCCCTCAGGCTTAAAATCAAGTTAAAAAAAAAAAAAAATCAAGTGAGCAAATTAATTTTTAATTCCAGTCCCAGGTTTAAAGTGATCAGGAACTATAAGATGTTGAGAACATCCTCTCTGTTGCTTCAGCACTTTCATCAAGCTCTGCAGAGGATTAACCACAAACTCTTGCAGCTGAAATTTCAAAGCAGCAAATCAGCCTAATTCTTATTGTCCCTCCCATTTGAATTCCTGAAGAAGCCAGCCCTTCTTGTTAAGTGTACAGTGAGTTGACAGAATTACTCTTCTAACACTGATTCTTGTCAAAGAGAAAATGGAAGCCTGCTGCTGTGCACTATACCTGGGCTCTGCTTTTTTTCCTCCTCATACTGTCTGCCTCTTCTGTCCTCCACTTCTCCATCTCTGCCTCCACTTCACCAGCTGTCTCCTGCACGCACTCTGCAGCTCTAAATCCATTTTCCCTGTCATTGCTCCAATTTACATTTGTACTTCTGTCTTATGCTACTTTTCGCTGCCCTTTTTTAATGGAACATATGCTCAGGGAAAGAATTAATAATGATGGATACTTTTTTTTTTTTTCATCCCTTTCCTTCTTTCGAAGGTTTTCTCCCAAAGCACAGACGCTCTCGCCTGGTATGCTGTGTTAAACAGTCCTATTCGCAGACATGAGAGCCAGAGCAAGGACTCAGTGTCCACTCGTAACAGGAACACGAGAAATGCATTATCACCTCGGGCTCTGTGGAGCTCCATCACATGTAGCGTGGCAACAATCTCTGTGCAAACTTTGAGCCGGATCCTGCGACACATTCCCATCACATCAAAAGGGAGATGCATTAAAATATAAATGCTAATTCCCCCCAAATACTACTCATTCAATTATTTTTAATGCTTTGCTCAAGTCATTTAATTAATATCTTTTTTTTTTTTTAAAGTCTGTGCTAATAAATTCTTTTGTGGATAATTTATGTTTCTCTTTGAGGAATAAAAAGGAGCCGATCCGAGCTTCCAACAGGCTCAGACACCCAACCAAGGGGCCTTGAAATTTCTTTAAGTGGGTAAGAAGGGAGTATTTTATAAAAACATGCCGCTGGATGAGCCAGGAGAAAGAAAGCAATATGCAAGCTGTGTGGATAACCAGAGCGAAAAAGAGAGAGAAAAGAAAAGCAGAGATGTATAACAGCAGAAAGTAATTCTTCTCCCTTTTCCCAAACACAGAAAGCATACTGAAGAGGCCAAAACGCGGCATGCTTCTGATGAACTCACGTCCAAGAAGACTGTATGCTTCAAATGACCGCGAGTAATGAGAGAGATGGAGCGGAAGTAAAATTTACTGCAGTCTCTGAAAAAAAAAAAGAAAAAAAAAGAAAAATGCATGGTTGCAGTCGCAAACACGCTCCCACACCATTACGGCCATCAGTGGTCTGATGTCGGGGCTGGACTGCACCGAAAGCCAAGCTCTGCAGTATTCTTCCCTTTCAGGAAGTTAAGTGACTGAACGGCACCATGTGCAGCATGAATGATGGTGCGTGTGTGTGCTAATGATGGGAGGAGAAGGGAGCCAGTTGCAGGACTGCAGGGAGGCTTGGCTCTATCGGACCTGAGCTCCAGCTGTTTCGCATGGTTAGACATGCACACTGACAGACGCAAGGCAGACGCACGTGCACGCATACGGAGACACACACACAAACCCAGCGGAGGAAAACAGCCAAGCCCCTTGCCCTTGAACTGTCTCCTTAGATGAGTCAGAAAATGGGAGAGATTGCGCCGAATTGAAAGGAAATCTCTTTTCCGCTGAACTGACGACCACATGGGGGACTCAATCCAGGGCATTTAACTTTATTTTTTTTTATTTTTGTAGGTATAGCTGAGTTGCCCCTTTTAGTACTGACAAGGAGAAATAATAAAAAAAATAAAAAGATGGAAGGGAATCTGGGTTAGCCACACAAGAACCCCCCTGAGAGAAACCTAGAATGGAGGAACGGATGAACGGATGGAGACTACTAAGCTGTGATTAAGAAAGAGCTGCTGCTATTTAAGAGTTAAGCTGAGAAAGAGAGGGAGATAGCTTGGCCATGAGAGGAAGAGTGGATTCTGGGGGCAGGAGTCTCTCCTCCAAGCAGGGAGATGAGCATCCTGCTTGTGGAGGCTGAAAGACAACCTGAGAAAGATAAGTGGGATGAGGAGAGAGCATATGCAAACTGAGAGGATGAAAGATGCAACGAAAAGAGCAAACTCCATCCAGGGAGATGGTGAGCAAGCGATAAAAAAAAAAAAAGAGGAAAGAAGAAAAAAAAACAGTAAAAGGAGTTTGTGTACGATGAGCAACAGGATCGAAGATGAGAGGAGGAGAGGCAAGGAGAAGAAAAGGACATCCACCCTTCTCTCTGCCCTGTGCGTGCAGGGCACGACTCAGGGCAGAAAACTCGAGTAAGCAGACACACCAGTGAGGAGACTCATGTTTGTGTGTGTCATGCAGCTGTGGGGTAAAAAGGAGTGGGGGACCTGCCATGTAGCAGGTGCTGACCATTTCACGCCTGTCGGCCCCTCTTAGCCCTGTTTGTCTACACACATTCACATTAGTCTCTGCAGGTCTGAATCACACCCAATCTGGAGTCGTAGCACATCTTTCTAACTCTCCCTTCTGATCATCATCCACTCCTTACATCTCCATCTCTCAACAATAATGACTTTCTTCTTACACACTCCTTTCAGTCTCTGCTTCAAAATCATGCTTCACTCTGACATTTCGCCGGTTGTCTTAGTCACCTCTTAACTGCCGGCAGATTTAGTTTGCATCTTATCCTCCTCCTCCTCTACAAATGAGTAAGAGTGGAGTGGGATGGAGGGAGGGAGGGAGGAGGCAGCAGAAGAGTGAGACTGGATGGATGAAGGAGGTGATGGAGACAAGAAAACTGGGGGAAGTTCTACAAGGGAGGAAACCAGAGAATCCAAAGAAAATGAGAACAGAAAGAAGGAAAAAAAAACACAAAGTAGAATAAAAGTGGAAGAGGAGGGTAAATGCAGGATAAAAGAGTGGAGTGAGAAGAGAAGCAGCGAGGAGCTGAAGCAGCAAAGGGTGACTGATCCGCTCTGAGAGGCTTGGAGAGTGACAGAAACACACGCTATGCTGAGAGATAGTGGAGGCCAATGGCTGTGGAGATAGGATGCACTGGCACAAGATTCCCATGAGAGTTTTAAATGCTGTCAGCATCGCGCCCTCTCCCTCCATCCCTCATGTCTTTACTCTCTCTCCCTCTCTGACTAAGGATTGCATGCTGGCACTGATTTATCTTGGTGCACACTCCCTGGCTTTGTCGTCTAAAAGCAGCAGCCTCCATCTTGCTCCACCTGCTCCTTGGATCTTTGCATCGTCCTTGCTTGTTGCTTGTAAAACAGCAGGAGCGGATAGCATCCTTTTGTGCTACACAGACCAGTTACAGTGCTACTGAGTGCAGCAGTACAGAGATAGCCCCAGGGGAGCGGTGACACATGCCGTACCATCATAAAAAGCCAAGGGACATGAAGAAAGATGGAGAAGGTTTAGAAAGAATAAAAAAAAGTGCAGAATAAGGAGTCAGCAAGTTAAAAATTAGGGCATTAATGGGGCTTGGGTGGCTTTTAAGATGTAGGCAGCCAAAAGAGGAAAAAAATACACCTTTTCCCCCCATTATGGATAAGTTTTGCCCTTATGTCAGCAAAAAATAACTTCAGGTTAAGTGCAAATATGTGACAGAAGATTGAAAGAAGATGCATTTTACATGAGGTGAAATGCAGGAGTGAACCCTGATGAAAGGGGCAGCGAAACTCTTCAACTTGAAATGGGGGTTGGGAACTAGTAGAGTCCTGTATTTCAGTTGAACTAGATTTATCCTGAAAGGTGCTATAAGACGCCATCCACCACAGAAACGCACAACCAGGTCTACAAGTACACATACGCAAAGAATGCTTCATTTCAGATTTGCTCAAATATTAAAATCCACTCTATTTCAAAGTCAACAGTGTCGTTTTGAGTGAAATGCATCACTTATAGTGATTGAAGTCCTTCTTTCGATGCTCTGTTTTAAAGACAAAGCTAATTTGCTTCGTTTTAGTCCCTCCTGTCATCATTAGTGCTTAAGTGTGCTGCTGAGAAGCCACTCAGACCTTATGATCATAACCCTCGCAGTTTAAAAAAAAAAAAAAAGAAAAGGAAAAAAAGCTAAAAATATCTGAAGACCCGATGTAAAATGCTAAAAGCTTTATGAGAAGAATGAAGTACAATTTCTTTTAGATGCACAAATGGGCAGAGAGACCTTGGGCACCACTGAGGCACAGAAACTTAGATAATACAGCTTATTAACAGCATGCAAAGAGACAGAAAAATGGGCATGCACTCTTCAAAGCAAACAGAGAAATACAAAACTGAAGGAGAGAATCCAAAAGCATGAAAACAAAATGACACTCTCTCTCAGACAGACATTAACAAATCCGAATAAACACAAGGACAGAGCAGCTGGATGCACTAACCCTAACACTAAACACCCCAGACCGCCTCAGCACAGAGAAAATGTGTGTGTGCTCGTGTTTCCTGTGAGGTAGAACAAGGTGTATCCCTGAGGAAGCAATAAGAGCATAAAACACCAGGAAATGTGTGGCTTGTGTGATGAAAGAGCTCTTGGTTCCACTTCATCAGTTATCAGGATATAAATGTTTTCATATTCAAGCCTGAGGTAAGTTTACATGATGAATGAATACTAAGTGTGCGCTTCATTTTACCCCTGAAATTTTCCATGCTTTCCAATGCATTTGCTATGTGTAATTTATCAGCATGTTTGGACATTTGCAGCTTCTGCAAATTACACCAAGTGTTGGTTTTAATCAATTTAGAGGAGCAGATGAGTGGATCTGTGATGCCAATTCATTATACAGCAGGAAAGTGTATAAAACGGACACTTCAGATGATGATTCGAGACTAATGCACACACGTCGTTCTCGTGTGTCGGGGTAAGAGATTTCAAATCTTGACTCAATCTCAAAACCGCTAAATCTAAGCTGAAAAATTGTGCAGACTGTGTCGTGCAGCTTACCTCTGACAAAGATCGTGACCTGATCTTTGGAGGTTCCGATTCGGTTCTTGACCTCACAGACGAAAGTGGTGTTGACAGACTCGTCTACCTTCAGTACCTTCAGTTTGTTTTGGTCAATCTGCACCGTGTCTGGCATCACTCCGGACATGCTGCAGGAACACAAGCACGTTGGCATGAGAGAGAAGAAAAGTGAGATGAATGGGACTGCGGCTGTGTGCACAATGAGCTGAGCATCTAGAGAAATGTGCTGCATTGTTCAGTGTTGATAAGTTCCTCTAATCTTGATCGGCGCCCACAACCCCAATCAGTTTCTAAACTTCCTCAGAAGACGATTCATTACGGGACTTTTTAAATCTTTCCCATTTTAAAGTTCTTTTAAAATCTGTCAGAACAGAGTTAATGATTTATAACAGAAAAAAACGAACATCATGAGTAGCTCCCATTATGAAAGGGTTAACTCTTGTCAGCGAGTCCAGAATGAGAAATGAAACAGCTATCTACATAATCAGAGCACACTTCTGTCCTGACAATAATAAAAGCACTGATTACAGCTCGACAAGGACTGCAGAACGGTGGATGATGAGGAGGAAGGGGTGAGCGCAAAAAGCCTCAGGAGAGCAAAAGACAAGACAATAAAGATTCCATAACGAGACTGTACTCACGCCTTCCAGGTCACGGAGGTGGGAACGGGGTTCGCTTGAGCCTGACAGGTGAGCACCGCGTTTGTACGGCCCATGTACCAATTATTGTCATACCCCTCGATTTTCACCTCTGGGGCATCTAAGGGTTGACAGATGAATGACAGGAAGAGATTGGAGGAAAATGAAAGAGAGGTAGACAAGAAAAAATAAAAAGTTTAATTAATCACTCTGATTTGAAAATGGCAAAAACTCTCCCATTAGCGCGTTGTGAGTGAGTCTGACTTACACTGAACAACTAGCTTCAATGGTATGCTCTCTGGCTTGACCTGGGTCCTGTGATCCACCACGCAGCTGATGTCCATCCCGTTGTCTGATGGTTTTGGAATCAGGCGGTACTCGCTGGTCACCGTCACCGTGTTGTCAGCCCCGGCGTTTGACACCTCCGTCCCGTTGCCGTTGGCTTTGGTCACCCATGTGATCTTGGCAGGTGGGCGACCCTTTGCTGACTCACACTGAGCCACCACGACAGGCTGAGTGCCTGCAATCACCGTTACGATGGAGGCCGAGTTCTCTGGCTTTGCTGTTGATGGTTGAGATGATAAAGTGATGGGAGGGTGGAGACAAGAAAAAAAATGTCTAAGATTAAAGGATGTAGAAACTGATAAAATGAAAATAAGACAGCTGAGGGAAAAGATAATGTGCACTATTATCCACTAGTGACAAACAATTTGAGTCAGGCAAAAGTAAACATCCTCTGCTCCCTCCCATCCTTATCCTCCTCTCTGTCCAGTCAATCTTTTCTCTCTCCAGAGCCTCCATTGACAAACAATTACAAGCAGCGCAGCACAGTTCAAACAAACCCCAAATCTTCCATCACTCTGCCTCCATTTTTAAATCCATTTCCTCTCTATTCCCACCATCGCCCAGCAATGATAAATTATTGCATTTCCACCATTTGTAAATCACTACATGATCTCAGTCCTTCCTCAGCCCCTCTCTCCTCCACCTCCCTCCTCGTTCGCCCTCTGTGTGTTGGATCAGTAGAAAGCAGGCAAGACAGGAACTGACAGCAGGCATGACAAGCAGCCTGATCAATACACTGCCTGAGGGAAGGTATGGAGGCATGATGAGTTAAGAGGAAGATGAGAGGGGAGGAGGCTGGAGGTGCGGGGCCAAGGCTAAAGCCGTGGTTCCCTTACATTAACGAGAAAGAAACAGGTCAGATGACACCACTTTACAGTAGCAATTACGCACAAGAGTAAACGCTTTTAATCGGAATTCTTCCTTTCAGGGAAAAAAATGGACTGGAAAGAAAAAGAAAAATCTAGCACATGATACCTTTAAACATACTGCCTGCAAGGTATGTAATCATTTTGCAGCTATAACCAGATGGGTGACTAAAAAAATTATCTACAAAGAGCTACTTCACGTTGCCTTGACACAGATTCAGTGTGTCTGGAAACTCTGCTGGAAAGATGAACGTGGTCCACTGTTTTTGCCAAGAAAAGTAAATTAAACGCATAAAGACAGTTGGCCAATTTCTCCCAAAATGTTTTTTTAATCTATGCAAAAATTGTGAAAGTCTGTGGAAAAAAAAAAAAAAAAGAGTCAAACTGCAGATTAATGACGGAAATCTTTTCTGGATTTGACAGGATTTAATTTCTCTGTACCTGAGAAAAACATGATACCCTCACATACAAAAGAAAAAAAAAAACCGCACTGATCAGAGCGTTCGAGCTCCTTCCTGTCTGCACTGATTAAACATCAATAAAACTTCTTCTGCAGTAAAAACAACTTCTTTTGTTTTTGATTGTTTTGTTTTTCAGCAAACGTCTTTGACTAAAATGTCAGTGTTGCTCTAATTAGCATTCGCTGATCTGTGCACATAAAACTGCATCAGTTACATCTAATTTGTAACTCAAATTCTTGAGTTTGAATACATTATGAAACATAACACTGCTGTAGTGTCAATGATCTTCTTGATACGTTGATCTCTTCACATAAGAATGTAAAACTTGAACCATTTAAAAAAAATAAAGTTTTTGGCATTGCATTTCTGCTGTCAGTGGTGTTAGCTAATCGCTCGGTGGGTTTGGGTTGCATGCACATAATATAATATTCGCCACTTCTTTTAATATTTCTTTTTTGCTCATAGCAAACTGCAAGAAAACGACGATGCAGCAGCAGCTGCTACAAAAGCTATTTAGTTCCATTTTTTCAAAAAACATATCGATCTACCTCTGTGATGAGAAATGAAAGTTATTTATCCTCGAAAACATTTAACGAGTACCTCTAACCTAACTGTCATGTTCAGTTTTATGTTTTTGTAGAAGGATCACTGGCAAATACTACTCGTCATGTTGGACATACTATTAGAACTGGGTCACTGACTTGATCGTTTCTCTCTTAAAACATTTATATTTGTGTGCAAGTTGCTTTTTCACCTGCTTCATAACGTTCAGTCGGCTAAGAATTCCTTCGACAGGCATTTGTTTTTCTGTGCTGATCATCATGAAACACGTTAATATCTACAGTAACACCCATGAGATTAAGAAAACAGAGTTTGTGCTTCAGATTAAAGCGTTTGATTTTACTTTGAAAGCTGAAGAGATTCGCTTCTACCTGTTCAAAGAGAAACTGAAAACTTGAGACCGGAATGATCCCTCAGCCTCAAATATGTTGAATATCGCTAACTTTTTTGTTTATATCTAGAGAAGCTTAAACTTTAAATGGATAATAATTCTAGACTGAAATTAGTTACTAGAGGTTTTATAGTCCAAATGTTTCAAAAACTTTGTTTTTATCTATAAAAAGGTCATAAATTATTACATTTCCAGCTATTATCTCTGATATATGATGTGATTCTTCACTTGCCAAATCAGAGTTTAATAGCTGTTTATGTATTGCGTAAAAAGGATCACATGAACATCATTATTTTCAATGCACCGTGATTTGATTACAATCCTTTTTTAAAAACAGCCGATTATGTGAGTGACCTACCTAACATGACCAGCTGAGTGATGCCTTGCTCGTTGCCACTGGGGTAGGTTGCATATTCACAGATATACTTCCCCTCGTCAGTCAGTCTGACATCGGTGATCTGGATGGAAGGACTTTCCATTGTTGGAGGACTGGGCTGGAAGCTGACCCTTCCCTTCACTGGCGAGTCGGGGTAGTTGGGTTCAAATTTGGGGTGAAACACAGCTATGTTCCCCCTCTCTCCTCCCTTAGGCTCATATATCCAAGTGACCTGCGATGGAGCACGCACAGGGTCAGCAGTCAAGAGGCATGAAGTGGCCCGTAGAGACAAAACAGGCCTCATTTATCATGTCATAGATAAAAAAAAAACACTGAGAAGGATTTTTAAGACATCCAGGTTCGAAAGTAAACTCCACGGGCAATGCATGCAGCATCACAATCGAGTAAGTGAAGCAGGTATGAATATGGATGCGAGCGTTTCCAGGAGCACCACTGCCTCAGCTGTTCATTGAAAAACCAACAAAGTTGTGCACTTCATTGAAATGCAGCTAAGTGGCGGCCATTACGAATTTTAATTCCCTGAGGCCAATTTAAAGTCTGGAAATGTTTGGAGTAATAAAACATTAAGCATAAAATTTAATTTAAAAAAAACAATTTTGATGCCTTAGGAGTGTTTCTATGGACAATTATTTCTTAAATTCAAGTCTAATATCTAAAAACCAGCTGAACTCAGATTTCTCTTCTAACAGGAAACTGGATCTTTCACTTTACTGAAAAGCAGCCCGGTAATACATTTATGAGAGATGTGACTTAAAATCATAAATCTGGGCAATTTGAACAAGTAGGAGTTGCAGTTTTTGGATGAAAGACATTTTACTGTGTGAGAATTTCAAACCACAAACAGTTTAGAGGTAAAACAAGATAATCAGAATATTCTAAAACAGGCTCGTGCACTGTGTTACTAACCATAGTGAGCTGTGTTCCAGTGGAATATGTGAAGGAACAGCGCAGGTTGACTGTCTGGCCAGGATATGACGCCACCTCTGGTTCTACCTTCACCTTCTGACCCAAAACTGCTGCAAGGAAACACAAAAAAAAAAAAAAAAAAAAAAAAAAAAAAAAACAGAAAGAAAATCATTAACCACAGTCATCTCATTTAGACGGGAAGGAAAGAGAGCACAAGAATCATGTTGGTAATAAACTGGATGATAAATGAGGACAGTGTGGAGGTGTCTGGTATAACAAAGGACAATATTAGTGAACCCGAGCAACTAGGCCAAGAGTCTGGTATCTCTACATGAATGTGGATGGACTGACTGGGGAAAAGAGAAGGAAAAACATGGGTCATAAATCATCAGGATGAGCTAAGCTTTTCTATAGCCTGCCATTTGCTGTGCTGACACATTCCTGCGTAACGGCAGAATCAAAATAAATATGCTTTTCTTGGTCTGTGAGAAAAATAGGAGAGTGAATGGGGGAGTTTCAGAACCACAATCTGTTCCCGTGTGTCCGTGAGTGTGTGGGTAATCCAGGTCTCTGTGAAAATGCAATTACTTGTATGAATGAATAAGCGTATATATTAGTGCGTGTCAGCAAGATGGCACCAGTTTTAAGTAAGAACAGATTACCTGCAGTTACACAACTTTTAAAAAAAAAACACCCTGAAGGTAAAATGGCGTGGCTCAGAAACACGTTTCACAAGAGGCTGCAGTCATGCAACACCTCCACTGAAACTGGGTTTAGTAATGAGAACAGGTTCCATGCAAAACTAGTTCTACCTGTTTGTGGAGATAAGGCTGTTGAAATTATGAACAACAGGGCTGAAACGCACAAACGAAACCCAGAGTCTAGCATCGGAAAGGGCAGAGCTGTCTCTTGTATTTGACATGAAATGAACACCACACCTTCTCTTCTCTGGAGAGGTCTGAAATATCAATACAGGACGGGGAGATGAGGGAAGAATGAGCGAAAGACTGAGTGGGAAAGTGGAGGAAAACAAGACTTTCCTAGAATAACATCGACTCTCACAGGACCAGCCCAATTTACAACCACAAAACATCCCCTACGCAGCCACACAGAAACCTCTGGACAACCACTAAGCAGCCTGTGGGAGCAGCGCAGAGCCTTTCTGGGGCGGGAAAGCTGAATTTTTTCCCTCTTTGGACAGACACTGAAACACACATCTGCACGAGGATTTTAACTGTAATTTAAATAGCAATGTGTGGATCAGCTATCATTCTTATAGTCTATCTACCCAAACTAAAACAAACAAAAAAGGGGCGGAGCTTTTAAAAATCAGACTAAAAGGTGACAAAAATCTTTGATTGCTGGATAAACTCGTCTCGACATCTTCAAGGTCATCATCTCAGAGGAAACTCGTGTTTCTCAACAGGTATGCAATTTTAAGATGCACAAACATCCACGTGTGCTTGGGGATGTGCAGGAGGGGGAGCAGGGGTTTGTTGTCCGTCGTTCAGATGCAATAAGAGGCGAGCCGACACAGAGCTGCTCCTGTCAGAGCTCAGACGAGACACAGGCTGGCCTTGGACTCTTTACAACCCCCCGGGAAATGAATATCATACTGGAGACAAGTGCAGCCTCATCTTTCACAATAACCCCAAAACCCCAATCCTGAAAACTCAGACAAAGTGTCATTAAAAC
The DNA here is from genome assembly GCA_006937955.1 of Pachypanchax playfairii. NCBI lineage: Eukaryota > Metazoa > Chordata > Actinopteri > Cyprinodontiformes > Aplocheilidae > Pachypanchax > Pachypanchax playfairii. Next base: position 2,472,622 of record SSNP01000033.1, read on the forward strand.
AGCAGACGGAAGAAAAACTGTGTGCGCACGAATATGAACAGAGCTGGAAATGCTGAGGCGAGGCCATGTTTGAAGGAGTAATTGTCAGTATAAATATTTAGAGAGATTTGGCCCCATTAAACAGAAGGCAGGGGCTGACAGAAACTAGGGGAATTGGAGAATAAAAGACAGTTCAAGGGTAAGAGTGAAAGGAGGAGAAGCAGAGCCGGAGAAAGACAAAGAAAAAAAAAAAAGGATCGGAGGGGTAGAGAGTGAGAACAGAAGCCATGTGTCACCGCTGCTCTACTTTAGAAAAGCTCTGCTGCCTGCAGGTGACTTACAAAAATGCCACCAAAACGGATACACATAAACGTACGCGCACAAAAAAAAAAAAACGACACCCTTAAACATCCTCAAGGAGTCAGATGTCAGAAACCTAAGTACTGTCACCTATCATTATGTCTTTAACACCTACACAATATGTATTATGCTAATGGCGCAGTGACAGCTCTGCCATATTAACATAGTCCTCTCTGATCTCCTGCCTGGTCACGCTGACATTTCCATATTTTCCCACCATTCGTCTGTGAAGAGGAAAATGAATTGGAGGGGAAGTGTGCTGGAAGGACGGCAGGATGAAATGATGAGACGAGCGACAGCTTGGGAATGCTCAAGTGATGGAGGATGAGAGCAGAGGAGGGAGGGGAGGGGAGGGGAGGATGAAGTGCAAGAAAAGTGGGGATGAAAGGGTGTGAACAGAACGAGATGCCAGGAATAGAGAATGTAGAGGGAGCAAAAGGAGAATGTGGTGAGATATGGAGGAGGCGGCGTGAGCTGTAAACAAGGTTAATAAGAGACAGTCGAGGGACAAAAATAGGCAAAATTTGGAGGAGAGGAAGAAATAGGAGTGAGAGAAGATGCAAGGGGGCAACTAAAAATGGAGAGGTGATGGTAGATGAAGGGGGGGGGGGGGTCGAACAGGTGGAGAGAAACATAACAAGGGGAATTTGAGGAGAAGAAACAGGGAAACCTCTCTGAACTGTGTGAGAATCTGCATATGAACACAGTGAATGAGGCATAAAGAGTCAGAGTCCAAAAAATAAAGAAATAAACCAGAATCCTAATTTTCTCTGCAGCCCATTTGAGCCGTGGCTTATAAAACGAACATACGCTTATCAGTCTGTGTCCGCCTGCCTGCGACGCCTAATGGCATTCATGTCCTCCGCCTGATCCCTACAATGGTGGAGAAAAAACAGCATGGTGGGTAAGGGGGGGGGGGGGTACAGCGCACAGGCCATCAACAAGAACACCTAACGGCCTTCAGAGCTCAGTGACTCTTCCGTTTCATCACGCTACTAGCTACACACCATCAGGTGGGCTACAAAGCTTCCTCGCTCTCCGTGTTCCTGGAGATTGCTTCCCACCAGCCCCATTGTGTTCCGAGTGCGAACGCGTCTAAGACGAAGCGCGAGAGGAAGAATGTGGGTGTGTTTTTTTTCCTCCCTTTGGCCTCTCACACAGCTGTCTCAGGCAGCATTCTGAGCGTTCATTATATTCTTTCAGGTCTGTGAGAATTTCTCTATTTCCATTATTTCCTTGTTGTTGTTATTGAGGTGCTCACCCTCTGCACTCCTGAAGAATAATAACTTTTAAAAACAGGCAGTGCAGAATGCAGCATAAGCAGGATAAACTTTTTTTCTTCTTCTTTCAGGGGGGAGATGGAATGATTTGTAGCTCATTTTACAAACTTGGGTGATTTACTGAGATTTCCAAGAAGCCATCAGGTTTGTAACAGGGTCCCAAAGAATCCTTGAACCTTTAGAAAAAAGGACCAAAGTGTTGAAAGAAAGAAAAATGCCACAGAATGATTTATCAGATCGTTTTGCTGTATCTTTGTTCGAGAGCCTGGGTTATTTTTCAGCAGCGTCTGTCTGTGCTTTTGCACTGGCCTTGAACACAAGTGGTTTCTGAATCAAAGCTCTGCCAAATTGGGAGCTTTCAGAAACCTAACCAATGTGCAATTTTGCTTCTTTTGAGAAAGTAGCACAGAGACAAAGATTTAAGTCCCAGATTTTTACTGAGGTTATAGTTCTGTGAGGAGCAGCTTCAGCTGTTTTGAGGTCAGATTTTTTGTTGTTTTGGAGCTTTAATTTGCTCAGAGCCACTCAAATTAGGTGATCACACACAAAAAAAGACATTGAACTCAGAAAAGATGTGAAAACAAAACTACAAGGCCTCTTAAATTAATCAGAGGAAATTGAGGTTTACCACACTTTCTGTTATGAGAAAAATCTTTGACATCAATAATTAGACAAGCTCTAATGTCAAAACTTGCTTCTCCTTGTTAAGACTTGTAACCATGATAAAACCCAATCGTTAGAGAATTCAATTAAATTATTCATGCTTTTAATACTTCTTGTCTAGATCACTTTAATCCTTTCTTTGTGGGTGTGGAGCATTCGTGGGGCAACGCGGCTACTTCACTTCAAACGGGAACATATACTAGTCTATTCATGTGTATTTTTTTAATGAATTTCAGGATGGATTTTTGGATTTAATCCCTTGCTGTTAAGGTTTCAAATGGGCTGGTTTCAGCCTACCGGCTTAAATTCATCCCGAGATGATAAATCTGGCATTTTTGGATACTTAATAGTCCAGAAAGAAAAATAAAGAGGATTTTTTTGCCTGTTTGATGGCCATCTCTGACCTCTGAATAATGCACCATTCTGTAGAAACTATTTGTTCCAGTTGAACTGATTTTCACACGAGTTTAAAAACTTTTGTTGATTATTATTAACTGGCTTATTATTTTGGATGTTGTAAGAGTTTGTGGTTATTTACCTGCACAGGAATTTTACTCTGTTTCTTTTTTAAACTCTAAAGCCATTAGACAGAGAAATTCAGAAATAACAGAGACTGCAGTGTAACTAATTAAGGATTTAACCTATTTGCACAAAATTATCCCTAGACATCAATCATTCCATCCATTCATCAATCTTTTCTGTAGCTTATCCGGGACACTGTCACCAGGGCAACAGCCAAGACAGAAATAAGGGCTATAATATATGATACACAATAATACAAGTAGAATAATTTTTTTAAAGTGTCATAAATAGTTACTAATAATATGAATATGAATGTCAACCTAAAAGTGCTGTTGTTATTAACTGGTTTGAGAGCAACTCTTTACAAAAACCGGTTATTTCGCTACGTCTGTTCATTTCCCTCCGAATCAGTGCGACTTAACTGAAGATCTATCAAGGACGATGGTTTACTCACATACCCAAAGCAGGTACACAGCAGGGTCGTGACAGTGGTTCAACCACGGCTCCTTTTGGAGAACAAATACAAACGTTCTGACCACCGATCTAGAACAGAGCGATCGTTCAGAAAATCTCCAGAACCTTCCTCAGCCAGTCCCTTTTTAAATATAAATGTGTAATATGAACAGTTTATGTAATGAAATATGTGCCAACGGGAGGTAAAAACGCTAACGAGTTAAATAAAAACTGTGCCCCCCCATATAAACTGCTGCCCCCCCCATCTAAATTGTCCTGGTGTTGTCTGACCAGCATACACACGCGGGGAGGGGGGTGAAAATGTATGAAACTGCTTCTCTGGACGGATCGATCCGTATTGTTTCAAGCCGATCATTTGCCCTGCATTGGCTTAGCATCATACAATGGAGCTAATCTCTTAGTGGTAAATTGTTGTTAGTAATATCATGTGACTCTGCCTCAAAAGGTACAGCGGCTGCAATCACGATTTTAGGCAGAACATTAAGATTTGACATGTGGACAACACTAATTTATACAGTCTAATAGCAAAAAAAAAGTGGATTTGGGGGTTAGTTGCTCTTTAAAGTCACAGCATGAACTAGATGCTCCATGAAAGCAGAACCTCGACCATCTGGATGATAAACAAGATTGTTTCAGCACCAAAAGTGAAATGTCGTTTGTCGTCACGTCTGAATCATGTGCCGGTGAACTGATATATAACTGACCTGGTCAGGGTTAAATCGGTAATAAGAACTAAGTTTAGCTACAAGTAGACCGACAAACATGCAAGAATCAGTTCCTTCTAAAAGGTAGAAACAAAACTGACTTGAAAATCTGGAAAAACAAACACAGCAGAGGGGAATAAAGTAATAAAGGCATGTTAGCAGATGACACACAGCTCAACGTGTGGTAGTCTGAAGTCAAACAAATGACTCGAGGAGTCTCTGCAATTATCTCCAAGTGCACATTGAATGACAGGAAGTAGTTTGCTACACATTGTTTGATCAGTGATTCAATGCAGATACAGATAATATTATTTTGATAGAAGCTTTGCTGATTTTTGTTTATATTTAAAGATGTGGTGAATTTAATTAGATAACATTTTGTATCGACGGCTAAAGAACTGCAAATTTGAATTACTTAAGTAACTAAACCTTAATGTCAAACTGTTTTTTTTTATATTTTAACCAGACAAACAATCCAGAACAATGTCTGCATTTAACATGGAGATGTCTGTTACTGCAGGATGAGGTTCATGTCACCAACGGATTCACTCTGTTTTCATGCACAAGCAAAAATAAACCAAAAACACCCTTTTTGTACTCGTTTTACTTGTTAACATTTGTTTTTTTATATATATATAAATATCATAAAAAGGTTTTTAATCAAAAATTGACTGTATTCTGTTATTTGATAGGTCAAAAATTATTCTGTTCACCTTAATACTGACACATCTAACATTAAAGTTAAAGCTGAAAGCCATTTACTCAAATAATAAAAGCTTTTATTCCATCGCCCATGAAAGGCTTCAGTTTTAGACCTCCACACAAAGCTTTCAATACTTTTCTCCATTACTGGGTTGACATCAGCGTTTAGTTCGTCCTTCTCCAACAAGAAAATGGTTGGATTGGATTTGTTATTCCCGCAGATTTGTATTTTTTTGGATTCCAGCTGACAGGGTCACTGAGATAATATGATGTTTTTATTCCACGTTTGTTTGCATCTCATAATAATTGTTACTGTTCAAAATAAAGATTTTATTCATCACATCCTGTAATATGCCAGTTTTTGACAGTAATTTTTGGAGCTGAATACTAGAGTTATTTTTCTAAACTGATCATGAAATTATATTGATATTAAAATTTAAACTTATTTCAATATTCATTTTTATTCAGTGCCAGTTTCAGCTGCCCCAGATGTTCCAGAAACCCCGAGAGCAGCGCTGCACGACGCTCCGCTGCTTCACTATCAGCTGCCTGACGTAAACTCTGAACTGCTGCTGACAACAGCATCAAACTAATTTAAAGTTGCTTTCGTTTTCTAATCCTTATCAGAGCTCGAGACTTTTAAAGAACAGCAAACTGCCAACGAAAGGGACGGAGAGACCAGAGACTAGCCAGACTAAACTATTCATTAATTAAGTCATGTTGTATTTATTAAATCCTAATATTTTCTCTCCACAGAACCAAAAAGAGTCAAATATTTTCTTTACGGTATCAAGTTTGAATATCTAGAATCGTGACAATCCCATTTGCTGTTCATCCAATACCAAATGAGCTTTGAAAACTCCAAAACGTCAAAAAATATATTCCAGCCCAGGAGATAAAGTGATTTCTGACACTTCGGTTACATTACCTCCCCAATGTAAGTACTCAGATCTTTGTGTGATTTTGCTATTGTTATTAACAAGGCAGACCCAGCCTCTGCTTGTCATGTCCGAACTGCTGCTGGTCTGTTCTAATGGCTGTTATCAGCAGGAGTCTGGGAAGACACAAACTGAACCTGCCGTCAAACATCAGTGGTTTCTCTGACTTTGATGGAAAAAAAAAAACAAAACATGTGCTTACAACACACACACACACATACACACACACACACACAAGTTTGATATGCAGGAGAACAAAATCTGGATGTAGCTTCAAACTGACAGGCGAGGCCGAATGACAAGACGAGAATAAAACCAGGAAATGAAGACTTGAGTTGTGTCTCGTCTTCTCATTGACCTTTCCACGAGGGGGGGGGGCTTCTATAAGAAACCAATCAATAACACATGGGAAAGCTACTTTTAGAAGTGGTCTGCGTGCGTTATGGACATCTCAGATGACATGGCATCATAACATATTCATGTTGGATGCTTTTCCAGGGAGCAACAGAGTCAAAAGCCCCTTTGTTTGATAAAAGAGGCACACTTCAAAGACTGCAAGGCTTCCACAGGAGACAGACACTCAAATCAGCACAGATGTCCCATCAACGTTGAAACGCAATAAAAGAAAACGGTTTAATAAAAAAAATTTAAAAAGTGTTACAGAGAGGTTACACGCAGTAGACAGAAAGTAAAACCCAAGTCTGTGATGCAACAGAAGCGGGAAGTGGGGTAGAAAAAAAAAAAAAAGAAAAGGTAAAGCAAAATGAAGGGAGTGCGACGTTTGACTTTGTTCACAGTGACATGATGAAATATCTGTTAAGAGACTGTGAGCACAGAGAGAGGAGAGAAAAGAAGAAAAATCAGGGAAGAAATGAGGAAGGGAAGCAGAAATGCATGAAATGTGACAGAAGGGGAGCGAAGGAAAAAGAGGGGTTCAGAGGGAGGGACATGAACAGGCTTCAAAGTGCCAAGGAGAAATGAACAGCTGGAGGAGAGATCTGCACCGGGAGGGATGCATGTGTGTTTATTAAGCCAGTGTGTGCACACACACGTGCATCTGTATACTGATGCATATTCCTGTTTACTACAAACACGCTGTAGGACTTAAGTCAATATATGTGCAAAAATAAGCATTTGCCGATTCAGTTAAGTGCATCAGCATAATGAAAGAGACCCAAGAGGAAAATTTACAGACATCTAATCAAGACCTAAATCCTCTCAAAACTTTAAAAGTTTCTGCTTAAAAACACACTAACAGATCAAGTACATACACCACGCACGGAGGTGGAATAACAATCATTCCTTCAAACTAGTCAACTGTTGACTCCCGACATAAAATTAAACCCAGAATTGTGCCAGCAGACAGACTTTCCGCTCACGTCTACCACCTTCAGTTCTCGGCACAGAGAGAATATTTCAGGCCAGGCCAACTGCTGGTCAAGCAGATCACAAGGATGTAGCTGGAATTAAGTCAGCAAAAAAAACTCAAGAGGCCCTTCCAACAAAACAGTGGTTTTATTTTGGATTGCTGCAACACAATGCAACAGGAGGAGGAATCCTACGCCCAACAACGAGGTGTTAAATCATTTATTATTACGTGCAAACCTCGAGGGACGGCCGTTCATTTCGTCTGCACTGCAAGTCACTGTTTAATCCCATATGAAGTGTGTGGTCACGAAGAGACAAAATACAGTTCTGCATGTGCAACTGCTGGTGAAGCAAAAAACCACATTAAGACATGTTGTCCCAGAAATCCACAAACACACACACACACACACAAGTGTGTTTTGGTATCCTTATGGGGACCGTCCATTGACTTCCATTGATTTTAGTAACTAGATTTATACCTAACCCAAACCCTTTTACTAACCTTAACCATTACTGATCTATAACTAACCCTAAGACTAACTAAAACTCTATTCACACCATACCTATAAACCTAACCCCTAACCCTAAAAAGGGGAGTCCCCCCCATGGGGACCAGGCTTCGGTCCCCACAAGAACCCTCGGACCCCAGAAAGATAGTAAAAGTCAGGAAACGGGTCCCCAGGAGGTCAGAAATACAAACCCACACACACACACACACACACACACACACAAGTGTGTTTTGGTATCCTTATGGGGACCGTCCATTGACTTCCATTGATTTTAGTAACTAGATTTATACCTAACCCAAACCCTTTTACTAACCTTAACCATTACTGATCTATAACTAACCCTAAGACTAACTAAAACTCTATTCACACCATACCTATAAACCTAACCCCTAACCCTAAAAAGGGGAGTCCCCCTCATGGGGACCAGGCTTCGGTCCCCACAAGAACCCTCGGACCCCAGAAAGATAGTAAAAGTCAGGAAACTGGTCCCCAGGAGGTCAGAAATACAAACCCACACACACACACACACACACACACACAAGTGTGTTTTGGTATCCTTATGGGGACCGTCCATTGACTTCCATTGATTTTAGTAACTAGATTTATACCTAACCCAAACCCTTTTACTAACCTTAACCATTACTGATCTATAACTAACCCTAAGACTAACTAAAACTCTATTCACACCATACCTATAAACCTAACCCCTAACCCTAAAAAGGGGAGTCCCCCTCATGGGGACCAGGCTTCGGTCCCCACAAGAACCCTCGGACCCCAGAAAGATAGTAAAAGTCAGGAAACGGGTCCCCAGGAGGTCAGAAATACAAACCCACACACACACACACACACACACACAAGTCTCTTTTGGTATCCTTATGGGGACCGTCCATTGACTTCCATTGATTTTAGTAACTAGATTTATACCTAACCCAAACCCTTTTACTAACCTTAACCATTACTGATCTATAACTAACCCTAAGACTAACTAAAACTCTATTCACACCATACCTATAAACCTAACCCCTAACCCTAAAAAGGGGAGTCCCCCCATGGGGACCAGGCTTCGGTCCCCACAAGAACCCTCGGACCCCAGAAAGATAGTAAAAGTCAGGAAATGGGTCCCCAGGAGGTCAGAAATACAAACCCACACCCACACACACACACACACCCACACACACACACACACACACACACACAAGTGTGTTTTGGTATCCTTATGGGGACCGTCCATTGACTTCCATTGATTTTAGTAACTAGATTTATACCTAACCCAAACCCTTTTACTAACCTTAACCATTACTGATCTATAACTAACCCTAAGACTAACTAAAACTCTATTCACACCATACCTATAAACCTAACCCCTAACCCTAAAAAGGGGAGTCCCCCTCATGGGGACCAGGCTTCGGTCCCCACAAGAACCCTCGGACCCCAGAAAGATAGTAAAAGTCAGGAAATGGGTCCCCAGGAGGTCAGAAATACAAACACACACACACACACACACACACACAAGTGTGTTTTGGTATCCTTATGGGGACCGTCCATTGACTTCCATTGATTTTAGTAACTAGATTTATACCTAACCCAAACCCTTTTCCTAACCTTAACCATTACTGATCTATAACTAACCCTAAGACTAACTAAAACTCTATTCACACCATACCTATAAACCTAACCCCTAACCCTAAAAAGGGGAGTCCCCCTCATGGGGACCAGGCTTCGGTCCCCACAAGAACCCTCAGACCCCAGAAAGATAGTAAAAGTCAGGAAACGGGTCCCCAGGAGGTCAGAAAAACAAACCCACACACACACACACACACACACGAGATTCTGCTCTCCAACAGGTGAATAATTCATTCCTGAGTATGAACGAAAGCACTGGGCTCTCCCTCCTCCTCCTCTCATCTCTTCATTATTGATAAACACCAGCATCTACACTGTACCTTACCCTGGAGAGAGCAAATTAAAAAAAAAGAGAAAAGAGAAAAGATGGAGGGAGGGAGGAGCAAATGAGCGAGGAGATAGAGATGTGGTCAAAGACAAAAGATTGATAAGAAATGCCCGACAGAAAGAAAATACGTTGCAGTTGTAAAGAACATAAAACGCAGAAGAATAATTGCAGAGACTGTAAAGCACAAAGAGGATTTTATGTTTTCATCTGGTACCGGGTGCTCATCGGGTCAGTAAAGCCTTACGTGCAACACATTTTTTTGTGGACAGAAAGAATACAGTCCTCCTGCGCCAAACAAATAACTGCTGCTTCTGTGCTGCCTTCCTCTTGCCATCATGTCAACCCACTGAAGAAGTGACTGAATATCTTACAGGCCGGCTGGCAGACAGACAGACACCCAGCTCCCTTGTGGCTCCTGGTTCTGCTTTGTCTGTTTTGGACTCTGAACATCATTCTACCTCCACTACTCCTCTCTGCATCAGTTTTCCTCCCTCAGTGTGATCGTCCTGTTCTGTCTTTTCATTTTGGAATAAATCCCTCTCATCCCTCTGGCTCATTCTGCTCTTCCTTGACATTTTTTTTTTAACTCTGCTAGTTCTTTTCTGCCTGATTTCTTCATTCTGGCTTTGTGCACTATCACTCCTCATGGTAATTGGACTGGGCATGTTATTTTAGCCCGGCATGCAATATTGCATTTTTTTTTTTTTGAGCTGCAGTGACCATAGTGACAGATCTGTGATCAGCGTGCAAGAATAAAAACCAGAAGTCTGAGGCTTTCTAAAATATATTTTCAAATAGGTTTTTGGTTTGTGTGATGGAAATATCTTGATCTATTTCCTATTATACATTCAGAGGACTTCCTCATCTTTATGAAGCAATAAGCTTTTCCAAAAAGATCCATCAGACGTCATTCATTGAATGACTTTGGAATCTAAAAACATCTTTAGAAATCTCTGAAATATATTATCAGAATAGAAAATAGAAGTGTTAATCTAAAGTAAAATGTGGGTCTGTGTCTATCTCTTCATCACCGTGTGTATGTGTGAGTATACATCCTCCCCTCAGTATGTCAGCTGCTAACATAATGTGATTACTTGTCCTATTTTTTGCCTCCCTAACAACACTTGGATGTGAGAGTCTACCAAGGTGCCAGAAAGGATTTTTCAGGCTGGGTGTGATCATTTCCCCGAATTAAAAATGGAGCCACGTGTTAAAGCGAGAGGAATCCCATGACAGGCTAATCTTTGGACCCAAACACAGCTGTGTTTTCAGGCTATTCGCTGCACAGGTTCACCTTTACTTCACCTTGGGATTGTGTTTGTGTTTTCCCCAAGGGTTACCACTCAGCCTCCAGCGGTGCAACCCATTGGTCAACAACACCGACAACATCCCAGCGTGTTTATGGCCGAGAGACACCGAGCTAATTTATGCCGCACATCAAAGGATTAAAATGCAGTCCTGTTATGACTGAGACCGCTATTAGCACAGTCAATCTGTCAGGAGGATCACACAGCATGTTGCCAAATCAATGCCAGCCGTATGGAAGGCAGAAGGTCAGGCAAACAAACAAGGAGTGCAGCAATGCTGGGATGAACTGGCGGCTGTGTCAATCATAACAGACAGCAATAGCCAGCAGGATTACATTAATATTTGGAAATTTGTGCAGGAGCAGAGAGAAGTCTGCAGGAAAGGATTTGAGGGGATAAATTGGTTTTATTCCAAAAAAAATTCCTTTTGAAAATATCATGTTTTAAACTACTTTATTAGAGCACTTCAGTTAATTTGCTTAAATGTTAGTAGTATGAATGTCTCTTTAGTCCAGCTGCTTTTTCAAAAACACAATGAGGACAATGTGACTCCTCTTGAATTAGATTTTAAAAAAGACAACTGGAGCTACAATGAGGCAGGGAGATGGCAACAATTAGCAAACACCAGACAGGATGTTGAGGAACGGAACAAAAGGACATGATTGAATGACAAGAAGATAACTGAAGCAATTAAAAAGTTAAAAGAAACCATTCTTTGTACATCAGCTGCTTGGTATGAATCACTGTTTATCTTCCTGCAGGTCTGCAGTGAGCCAAGAGGTTGGTAGTAAACAGTCCATTGTCTTTAAGTCTCAACAGAGGGCAGGTAAGATGAAACCAACAGTCCTGTTATTATCAGTATAAAGGTGGGGGGGGGTTCTGATGAGGGAGGGAATGAAACTGAGGCAGAAAGGAAAAGATAAGCAGGATAATGGCTTTATTTATAGGAATATTTGGGCTATTTTGCAGAACATTTCTGAAACAGCTGATAGCTTCTTGGATTGGAACAATTTACGTCTCAAAACTGATGAGCTAACAGCTAGCTTGGAAGCAGTTAAGGCCAAAGTGGATTGCTGCCATCTTAAATTAGATCCAATTTCCTAAATTTCAAAATGATTCACGCGAATTGTATCTTCTAAAGCTTTCTGGATTACATGGTTATTTACATGAAATTATATATTAGCTAATCACAAGCAACCAGGAGCCACTTCTAGCAGAAACGTATTTGTTCCTTCTAAAATAACTTTATATTTAAACATATTTAAATGTAATGAAGTATAAAAGCAACGTTCACATCAACTGCCATTCAATTTAAGTTGAAGCGGTTTTAGGATGTTGCTGTTAAGCTTCTCTGTCCTGTTGGACGTAAACTTTATCTTTTCAACCTGAGGCTGTTCAAGACGTTACCTACGACTGATATATTAATGATTTCTAATTAGACAGAAACAGACTTCAAAAATGGCCAAAAATATTCCTTTTTATGTATGAAGCAGAAACGTAGTAAGCAGCTGTAATTTATGATAAGCTTGTGCTGCGGGTAGCTTTCTGCCTCGCCTTCCTTTGTACATAATGTTTAAATCAACTTTGATTACTCTCTGATGAACAGTCGCTATGACAACTTGCCTCAGGAACATTGTGTATTGTTGTGATGCTGACAGACAGTTGAATGAACAGCTGATGGACAAAAAATACAGCTGAAAGTGACGGGTCAAACAAGGAAATAGAGACATAACCTGATATTTCTCCTCAAAACAGCCAGAAGTACAAAATTACATGAAAACTAACTAAAAATATGTGGCTGGCTTGTTTCATGGAAACACTCGGAGTAAAAAATAAATAAATTAAAAAACAACAGGGATTTCTGGGTTAGTAGCAATAAAGCCAAGCACCAAACAACTTTAATTATACTATAAAAAGGCAAGTGGGTATGACAGCGTTAGCAGCACACCCACTAAACAAATCCAAGACATAATAAAAACTTCGTAAATTATAAAAAGGAAAAAAAAAACTAAAATTAAAAATATGTTTATTCTAAGAGGAAAAGAAACTAATTGACAGAAATAAGAAATTAAGGTTCATTAAATGACTCGGCACTCAATTTTTCATACAATTGGTTCGCCACAAAAGGAGTCTGAAAAATGAATGAAGCCGAGAACAATACGGTTCTGTCTGTTTCTGTCGTGGAGTGATAAGCTATTAAACCTGCAGATAAAAAAGGACAAGGTCAAAAGCACTCAAATTATTTCTAATAGTAAAAGAGAACAACTGCAGAACTGGTGAAGCTTTAACCAGTAAAGTGGCTACATTCCTTCATAATTGATTGTTTAACTTGATGTATTTCTGTCAAATGAAATGACCTTCACTGTGAGACTGTACGCACTGTAAAAAGAGCAGATTACTGTTTTGACTGGATGTGTAAAGTCCAGATGTTTTATGTTCACATGCAGAAGATGGTGACAAATTAAAACCACAAGACATCAATGCACATGGAATCACATTAAAGCATTAAAATTTGATTTATTTCAGCTATGTTAAATCAATGAGAACATAATAACCTAAACTGGGGTGGGCTAATGATTTTTATTTACATGAAGACATTTATTGACATTTATTTATGAGGGCATTTATTTTATTATTTATGCACTTCTAAGACTGGAATTTTCTTTTTTGGGGGGGTCTATTGCAACAAAAATGTGTTTTCAGAAACTTATTTTTGCTTCTAGGATATTTTTTGGCATTTTTAATTTGTATGTAGGGGTGGGCAATAAGACGATATTAAAGAGGTCCTTCCATTAAAAACAGTTTTTCTGAGGTTTCTGTTGAATATTTTAGCTCCACAGGTGTTCTTACCTTCATAGTGGGTGTGAAAACAGGTCAACAACTTCTCTTTCAGTTTTTATGTCTCAAACTACACGAGTTCTCCCGAGTCCGCACGGCCTGTATCTGTTTCGTCACAACTCCTTTACTCGTTAGGATTCAACAGCTCCCAAAGTTGAAACCACGCCTAGCATGCTGCTGGCTAAAAGCTGTAGCATAATACGTAGCAAACAGGAAGACACGACGTCTGACTTTGCCATGCGCAGCGGGGTAGGAAACAGAATTCTTTGCTCTCATAGGCTAGTTTGTTAGCCAATCAGAGTCCAGCAAATTTGAATAACGAATATGAACGAGCTGCTGCTTGAGGCCTGACGGAAGGAGCCGGAACCACCCGAATTTTAACGCAGACAGATTGAAAGGTCTGTTAATCAGTGTTTCCTGATGGTTTTTAGATATAAAATGTTTCATATTATTGGTTAATACTTAAGAAATAACCACTAAGTCCTGAAATGTGTATGAAATGGCCTCTTTAAATAATACAGAATTAGAGAACCTGCTGACGATCTGCCAAAGCAGAGAGATCGTAGCGTTGAACATGGAATACATTCCAAAATTAAAGAAATGTTCTAGAATTTGATCAGAAATGTTGATTGGACCCTTTTTTTTAACATGTATTGTTCCTTCTGTGAAAAAGTAATTTGAGGATTAAAACAGTCAAATAACATAAAAGAAGTTTTTTGTAAAATAAATAAAAATTTTACTTCTTTATTTAAAAAGTCTCACATTTCTTATAGGGAATCATATTAGTGACTACCATCACAGGGTTGGACGCTTCAAGCATCATTCAAACATGTCACAGTGACAAATGATTATTACTCAATGTCAGATTGTTAATCTCATCAACAAGTGCTCAGATTAAACAGTTTATTAATCTGTCTCAGAGGTCTGATAACATCCAGAAATTTGTTAGTCCTTCATATCAGTCTTACTATTAAACACAACACTATAAGCAGAGCCTCAATCTGATGTACCAACATTTGAGTGACCGCTCTCATTTCATGCATGAAATTATATTAAACTTCTTTCCTTTTCAACTCACTTTGACTTTAAGTAAATAAAAATCATTTTTCCACTACAGATTCTAAACTAAAATCTTGTTTGTGACATGGTGGAGATTTACCTGTTTTGGAGAAAGTTTACAAAAGAGATCATGCTAGCTTAACATGATATCACAAGATCACGGTCAGAGAAGATATTGGGGATGAGTCTGTATTATAGTTATAGATGTTCTCGTGTTTGCTGAGGTAAATTAGCTGCTGCGGCCAGATTGAATCAGGTTGACTCCAAAGGTTAAGCTGTAGGTGTTTGTCCAATGATTACTTTAACCTTTTTGGAAACAATCTGTAAGTGAGACATTCAGCTAGGACAAAAATACATAAATAAATAAAACTGATAAAACTCTTATCTGCCTTTCACCAGTGGCTGACAAACATATTGATAATTGTAGTAATTAAAATCAGTAATCGATTAAAACTGCAGCATCTTTAGATAACAGCAGCAGTTCCTCTTATACAAACTTCTTCCCCTGAATAGTTTTAGCTTGAAATGGCTCCGCTGTTATAGTCCACGTGATCCGACGCTCAGTAGATTGAAGTCACTTCTTAGAGATCATAAGGAGGAGCACAACAACACACACACAGCAGCCTGCGAGCATGCTGGAGCTCTTTCCTGTCAGGTCGTTATTACACCAGGTTGAAGCTGCCTTTGTTTATTACTGACCCCTTAAGGCAGAGTGACAGTCAGAGGATTGGGAGCTGAGGGATAGATGTATGGAGGTACAAACAGAGAGATGGCCCTGCTATGCTCCAGCGCTGGGCTTCAAGGACAGACAGGGCTTTCAATATCACAGCCTCTGTGTAATTGGACAGTGCTGTGTCATGCACCAAAGAATCTCTTTTTTTCGTGTTGTATTAAACGCAGCACAGGCTTTCCCCTGCTGTGATTCACTGTGGGGACCTAATCCAAAAGGGGAGCAAAAAGAGGGGAACTTGTACAGATTTAATTACATTCATAATTCGCCCGTCTTTAGCAATAATCACTCGGGGTTAAAAAAAAATAAATAAAAATCCACGTCAACCAGCCACCCACACCCTGAGCTGCCTCGCGTTGTCTGGGAATTTCACTGACAAGCCGAAACTCTCAAAGTGAAAGTAAACACACAACATGGTACAGAGTAGTAAAATATTAACGGATATGCTCTTTCCACTGAAGTGCTGTATGCGTGTTTGTGTGCGGCTGTCTTCTGCCGTATGATACCATGTCTCTGAGGCCGCCTGCTGCGTCTTCAAAAGAGAGGAAAAATAAAATCTGATGTCGTGAACATCTTTGTGTGTCTGGTGTTTTTGTGTGTTTGCTGCACCTCACAGCTAAATCACAGCGCAGGCAGGCTTTTTTCGACAGAGGGGGAAGACGAGCAAAGCAGATCAAACACCAGCCAACTAATCACAGACGCCGGCTAATTAGCGCAGTCCTCAAAGGGGAACCAGGAATGAGTGATGATTCCCCCTTATGAATTTCCCAGTGACGCTGTGCCGTATGCCAGCATGTGAAGAGAGAGGCTAAAGTGCAAAGAGAAACACCTCTGGCCTTGTAATCTTATCATCTGAAAGCACGGGGGCAAAGTGGCGCTCAATATCCCTTATCAGGGTTTCAGTCTTGTGCACACAACACTCGCACAAACACATCCGCACGCTCATAAACTCACACAATATTCACAACAATGATTTATCTCAGCATCCTTAAATTAGATGGAATGTTACATCTCCCATTAAGGGATTTCTGGAGCGATTAAACCCAAAGCGCAGTGATATTCCAGCCTGCGGAGCGGAGCACAGGTTGACGATCCTGTGTGTAAGCTCTGAGTGCTGATTAACTGCCAGATCTGCCACACTGATCCCAGATTTCCAACGAGATCAGAGGCAACCAATTACAGCTGTGCTACACACGCTTGCTGCCTCCGAGATGCAACCACAGGACTGTCCAGAAACAAATTTCTACAGGCTGGAATCATTACAGTACTGCAAATTCTCCCCTCCAATGAGTTTCCCCCTTTAATATCAAACTAGAAGGCACCTGTCAGAAGACGCTGAGACACATAAAGAGCTAATATATGAAGGAGGAAGCCTCCGAGGAGATTTTGCTTAAATAAAAAACAATCCATCATCTTTCAAGTATCCGAGTTCCCCTTTTTTTATCTCTCTATACATCCAACCATCAGCCAGAAATTCATTTTTCTACTTTTGTTTTTGAACAGCGCCGTCAATGGAAAGATAAAAACACAATCACTCACTTTTTTTTTTATTTCAACAGGTTTACAAAAGGAACAATTTCCTCGCCGTATCCATTGGGAAACTACCACCATGGCTGACATTTGCTTTGCACAATAACAGCGTGACAGCTGGCATTCATGTTGCACACAAATACAGAGATTCCAGGGTTTTTGTTATGACAAAAAAAAAAAAAAACTACAATATGCTTTGAACAGCTGCAATCTGGGCAGCTGAAAAGGCAGAATGAATTGATGAGGCTGGTCAGAGAAGACAAATAGATGCATCTGAAAATAAAATTAAACTGGCCAATTTACGGTCGAGCTGCAGAGTAGAAGGGGAGAAAAATGTGTTTAGATAAATAGGAGCATGAGAGTCGTTTGAGGGGAGTGCTGCAAAGCAAACCAACAGCTGCTGAGCATCACATCTGCTCCAAGTGGAGTCATCAGCAAACAGACAGACTGGAACCGACCCACTGAGGCAAGCCCCAGGGAAAGGAAGGGATGGACAGAAGAGAAAGATTGCAAGCAAATGTTGGTTGAGCAAAGCAACGGAGGGGAGGGGGGGTTACAATTAAAGACAGAGAGAATGAAAATGGAGATAGTGGTGCAGAAAAAGGAGGAAGAGCTTCAGCAACCTGTTACTTTCTCCCACTCAAATCAAGCTAAAGGAGAAGGGTGGGGCATGTTGGCAGATGGTTTACATTCAACAGGAAACTCAGATCACTTGCTGTCTTTTACCTTCTGTTTTTTACTCTTCTCACCCTTTCCCTGACATCCTTCCTCCATCTCCCCCCCTCCCTCCGACTCATCTCCCTTCTCTTCAGTGAGACTGACAGAACAAGAGACGCCTGTGAGAGTAAAGATGAAAGGCCAGTGTGGGAGGGGTATGTGCGTTTGTGAGTGTGAGGTGAATGAATGATCCCTCCTATCCCATAACCCCACGTTCAAGTCAAGCCGCCCTGCCCTAAACACAACAGAAGGAGGGGGGTGCAACACTAATGAGTTGTGGAGGTCAGTACGCATGACTGCTTTACAATTATGATTCATATATTTTTAATTCTCACATGATCATCCAACTCGGAGACATCAGACTGTTGCCTCGCATCCGCTAGTATACAGTACACCTTAAGCTTGTGGAGAAGCACCTTGAGGGAGGTAGAGACACTGAGAGGTGCACATTGTTCATTCACGTAACCGACCGCTGGCAGTGAGGGCAACCCTGCAGCAGAGTGAGCGATGTCATTTGGCAGCAAATGAAGGAAAGAGAGAAAAGCAGTTTCTGCATCTCTGAGCTCTCACGGCTCTAACATTTAGTTCCCCTGCACACAGGACAAAGCTCAGTTTGTACTCACATCTCTGCATGGTGAAATAAACATAGATGCTGCCTCGCAGTTTCTTTTAGCTCACCATCTCCTCCTCTCTTATCCAATACGCCCTCGGCCTGAAAGAACAATCTACTGACGCAGCATGCCCTTCCAAAATATTTACTCGCTCAGTGCTGGACAAACACAAAAGCCAATGTTCTGCCCCGACTGATGTCTAACATTTAAATAAAGTCAGGCTCCACATACATGTTGAGTGCATCCGCTCATGATTGCACTTTCCTTCCTCCACACGACACACACAGAGTAGGAATTCCTTCGTTCGTGAACCTTTCATCTGGTTTACTCTGTCAACAGATGTTGAAGCTAGTGAAGGAAAACAAGCACCGGCGCAACAGTAGTCATCCCACCTTGCCAGAGGCAGAGAATGTGTTTCAGCTGCACATTTCCTCACACAGAGCCCTAAGATTCAATAACCCAGACATAGTCCTAACACCTTTTCCTGTGCAGCTTGTGCCCCATTTCCTTTTCTCCCTTTCAGTTCCTATCTCAGTCTATCACCTTACATACAATCTTTTTTTTTTTTTTCCCTGACTGGGTTCTCTCAGCTCACAGCAGCTCTCCTAACTAATCCATCATTGTCCCTTTTAGCAAGCAAACAAATAGAAAGTTCATTAAGAATCGGGTGCTAAAATCAGGTGAGCGTCGCAAAACTTTGTTTTCTCCTGGCTCTGCATAAATCCATCTAAAAAGATGTGATCAAAACTGCAAAAGAACCCCAAACAGTTCTGTGTTGCATTTTTTTTTTCCCCCTTAGGCGCTTAAAATAGAGGTAAATAAATGAGGCGTCAGAAAGACAGTGTGACCAGATTAATGGCACGTCCTGGTGCCTACTGTTTTTGCATGATTGTTCAAGAGCTCCTGTGAGGAGAGCACATGCTTTTAAGTCATGATCTTCCATCAAAGCAAAATGTTGCATTGAATCTTAGATCTTATAGCACTTTTGACTGATTTCCAACTTGCCACCCTTCTTTCTGGTGAGGGATGTAGTTCCTTGGGCTGCACCTGTGTCTCATTACCTCCACTGATGGTTCAGTAACAGGCTCCTCTCTTCCCTCCCCATGGTGCTATCACGCTTTTCCTGCCTTTGGCTACTGCCAACACACATTTACCTCCAACAGCACGGGCCTGTACTCGCCTTTTCCCCCCTTTTCTTGTCCCACTGCATGCATTCACAGGATCTGAGCTCCTTTTCACCAGCCACTTCTTGCCATTACAGACTCAGCACAAATGGGGTTTGTCAACTGTGAGGTGATCTAATGATTTTGTGCTAGAGTGGCCCGTGACCTCAATTTATCAGGAAGCCCTCAAAGCAGCCCTTTTACTCACACAGGACATGAACGCCTCATTTTGTCAATATTATTCTGATTTAACATAATTCGCCCCATCATTATGAAAACAAATTATAGCAGGGTTGCAACTGATTAATCTCTGCTCACCTTACCTACTCAACAGCTCACAGATCTGAAGATGTTCAGTTTAGAAGTGCACAAGACGGGGAAAATGCAATAGAATAAAAACGAACCACTGAAGATACTTCATTTTGTGCACAGATGTTTTTGTTTGCTCAAAAAAAATTTGAATTTGGCCAACAAACTGAAATCACTGATTAAACTTTTTAAATCTGAAAGAAAATATACACTCAAGCCAATAAATACATAATAAATGTTTACGTATCCCTCTGATTTATAAGTGATAAAAGAAACCCCTCACTGCAACTGAAAGTGTGTGACATGCAGAACTTTTCGCTCTAAACATGTTTCTGTTGACTGTGACCCAAACACTCATCGGTAATTTCCAGAGGAATTGTTTTGAAGTGCCTTTAAGCTTGCTCGGATGTCGCGGCATCACACTTCAAAGATGTTGACTTTTGTAGATGAGGAGAGGGTTTCGACCTCTTCAAACAGGAGCAGCGACTTGTGTAATGCTGCTGCGTCAGCAGAAATCTTCTCGCAGCTTCCTTGTAGTCACTGAGGAATTTTCTTCAACTCTCCACAGGAGTTTTTCTTCATCTCCCAAAAGCCCCATTAACTGAAATGTCTTAAATAAAAAGGTATGTAGGACGCCGAGTAGCTGGAAGTGCTTTAATATCTTCTTAAACTGTCTCTTATCTTCCATCTTTGTTGAAGTTGATTACTTATTTGGAATGGCAGCACTAGAATTTAAACATTATTGGTACAAGAAACAATAAATAAACAAATTACGAAGCAACTTCAGCGGCCCACGGCATTTAGGATGTCTCTCAATAGTAATTCAGCGCCAGCAGCAGCAATAACCAAATGCCACTGACGTTTTAATAGCAGCAGAGATGAAGTTGTACTCTCTTGTGGAGAACGCTGGATTTAAACGCTCCGAGAAGGACGGAGTCAAGTTACAAGGTTTGATCTCATCACCACTTTATCTAGCAAATTATATCAGAGTTTAAAAAGTAACTACAAGCTCGTGTTTTCCACGTCTTATCCAAAGCTTCTGCTATCACTCTGGTGATTGATAGACAGACATCTGTGCTTCTGTTAATTATTAGTTACTACACGCTACATCCCACATGGCAGGAGACAGAAAACCAAACATCCATCTGACAGAGCGACTCCAGCGTCTGATACAGTGTCAGAGCTGCTGATCAAAACACAAAAATAAGTGATCCGTCGCACTCCAACTTCATAGTAGTTTGTGTTTGTCTCTTTTCACTTAAAACCAAATAAAATCAACGTTTTGTATTTCAGACATTTGAAAAATGAAGTCGACTTCCTGTCAGCTCACCACCTACATCGGAGCTCAGCTGTGTGACTGCGATTAGCTGTATGATCTTTTCTATCGCAGGATGCAAGACTCGCTGTGCTGACCTGTATTTGGTGATATGAAATTAGAAACAGAAGGCAGCTGCACTGCAGGACTGCAGCTTTGCTCCGTCCACTATAAGCATTATATCATTAAAAACCAGACAATGTTCATGGGAAAAGAAATCTTAAAACCCTAAAAAGCTGTTATATTTCAAGAATTCTGTTTTTCTCAAAAGGAAAAGTATTAGCAGTTTTAAAGATAACAGATGATCCGAAATAAGTGGAGAACAGGTGTATAATGCTGAAATCTGATAAAAAAAAGTTCCATTAAATTTCACTTAGAAGTTCCATAAACATCCAATCTGAAAATGACTGTAATCAGTCTGATTTAATCGTGATATCGTAGCAAATATTTCATTATTTTTAAGATCAATTAACCTCAGTGTCAGGAATAATTATTCTTGTATTCATTAAACATGACAAATTGATACAACAGCAAATTTAAACAAGTCTTAAAATCAACTAGTAGGCACAAAGGGCAGCACACATTAGCCCTGATGGCTTCCAAGATGATTTGTTCCTGAGTGTGATGGCGTCTGAAAATGTGCAGGGAAAACCGAGTGGCTATAAGCATTAGCAGATCATGGATAGACTCTCCTACGCCGTGCATATTAATTCTTCTAATGCAGCTACTCTCGGCTTGTCACACCTTGACACTGCATAATTATGTCATCTCTAAGGGACGAGCTCTTTAAAGGGCAGACATGTAGCGTGGCTGACTGCCTCTGTCGATGGGGATGTTAAAAAATGTCAATACGCGTCTAGAGAAAGCTTTACTTTTAGCAGATTGAGACCTTTAGGTTGAAGAATGGAAAGAACATGTTGGATTTAAAGAAAAAAAAAAAAAAAAGACACCAGAACAAGTCGTGTAAAAGTAGGAACTCTTTCATGGAGGAACCTTTTCACAATAATGAAGCAGCCAATTCTGTAAGTATTATCCTGAGTGACAAGAGCGTCAATCAAACGCCCAGATTCTCTCACCCATGGCCTCCCACTATCCATCAATCCGTCCTGACAGCCCAACCTCCATCTCGCTTTGTGTGAATAAACAAGAGAAAGAGGAGGAGCGAGGAGGACAGAGACAGGAAATTAAAGTAGGACATTCAAACTTCAGGACAGGTTAAAAAGGAGGAAACGAAACGGTGTTGCACGAAGGCGAAAGAAAAGAAGACAGAGGCAGGAAGCAAACTCACAATGGGTTGAGGCGATGAAGGGGGAGACAAGAAGAGTCATCTTGAAGGAATGAGGAGGGGTGAGACAAATTTAAAAAAAAGAAAAAAAAGAAGAGAGGAGAACAGACTGGCACAGGGACGACGGCCAAAAAGGGGAGACGTGTATCAAAATTCTGGGAAGGATAGTAGATAAAAACATCCACTGAGGGCATCAATAATCCATGGAAGATAAAGCAAGTCTGTGTTAAAAGTAAAGGATGTAATAAAAGAAGAAATCAGTGAAGCAAAAAAAGAAAAAAAAAGGGAGAGAAGAAGAAGAAAATGAAGAAGTCAGTAGGTGGAGCCGGAGGGGCTTCTATTTAAAACCAGAACAATTGTGTTAGTTTACATTAGCAGAGGAACTACATCCTTTCCTCACCTCACCCCCCTCCCCCACCACCACCCCCCACCTTATCATCCTCAGGCTGAATCTATTTAAATGTGTATTTAAACGGCGAGTGCCACTGCTCTAATCACGACTGGCATCACAGCACATTCCCTTTCTGCTTTTCCCCTCCTACCTCCCCTCCAGCAATCAGACTTCTCCTGCAACTTCACACTCGGAGAGCGCGCGCACACACTCATGCGTGCGCCCTGCATGACTGTGTCGCGCTGGAGAAGAATTCATGAATCACTGGTGCACAAATCAGCCACAAGGTTCTTGCAAGGAAAGGGAAAAATGGAAAGAAGGGTAAAAGGACAGTGGGTAAAGTGTTTCTAATAAAAGGTTTAGGAACATTGAGGAGATGACTCTCAGCAACCTGACAGTGCGAGCACACACCCAGGGGGTGTTGGTGACAAGTCAGAAGATACTTCTACCTCTCTCATCACATTTTTATCCTAAAGACATGAAGCTGAAACAGCAGGCACTAAAGTAACAAGCAAGAGCAGGATTCTTGCACAGCATTCAAATCAGCAAATGCACATATTAGCTAGTAAATCTCGAATTTCTGCACAAAAATGTCAAAAACTATTTCAATCCACACACACACACACAAAAAAGTCTCTCCATCATCTTCCATTTGAAATGAAACTGCCCAATCATCTCCTGTTACAGAGCTACTTTTCCTCTAGGGTCACTCCTCAAAGACGGGTTTGTTCACTGATACAGGTGCGGTGCAGGGAACAGAGGACGGGAAGGGAACAGAGGACAATGGACGGCCTTTTCAATGGCCTGCTTCAATTCACCTGGATTAGAGGGAAAAGAAGGCAGAAGAGTTTAGAGGTTAGAGGGAGGAGGCGGTTCTCCGAGCACGACCAAGAACAATAGTGTCTCTGTTTCTGTAACACCAAGTCCATCATTATGTCCAGCAGAAATCAGCTGACTGGCTGGTCACTAAACTAATATGAAGGTGTGCAGAATTTTTCTAAAAATCAAAAAATACGAGGATAAAGAAGAAAACAAAAAAATATTTTAACATCTGTAAATATTTGTCCCTTTCAAAACATTAGATTTACTGCAGGGTGACAGAAGTATAGTAGAATGCAACTATGAGGTTTAATGAAAATAATACACTGAACTTCTTTAAACAGTGGACGTTAAAAATAAATCATGCTAGTTCTGGAAAACAATATGAGGAACAAACTAAGTTGTTTAAACATTAGAATCAGCGTCACAGCCTTGAACAGCAAGACAGATACAAAGCCAGGAAATAGACAAAATAAGAGTCGCTTAAACTTTGATTACCTGGGATTGCCATCTTAAAAAATGTAATTTCTGTAAATATTGTCCTTATATTATAAAAAAAGTAGTGCCCTTTTAAATTCAAGTACATCCTTGTATTTGTAGCAGAACACAAATGTGCAGCATTTCCTGAACATAAAAACACGAACACTACTTAACAGGAAATATCTCTCTGGTTTGTCACCAAAATTCTTAATGTTGTTCCACTTTGCTGCAAAGTGCAACAAGTTCACAAGTTTTTATTCTAAAACTAACTAGAGACGAGTTCTTGACACCTGGTGTAGTTCAGGCAAAATCTGAAATCCTATTCATAGATTATGTTGTTGAATTTTCATTCAAAGATTTACCAAAGAAAAAAAATTAGGATTGTATTATTTAGAAATGGTCAGAAAACTTTTACAGGAATCCGTCCTCTATTTGTTAAAGAGGCCCTTCCATTAAAAACGGTTTTTCTGAGGTTTCTGTTGAATGTTTTAGCTCCACAGGTGTTCTTACCTTCATATTGGGTGTAAAAACAGGTCAACAACTTCTCTTTCAGTTTTAATCTCTCAAACTACGCAGGTGTTGATAAAACCCGATTTCTCCCGAGTCCGAACGACCTGTATCTGTTTCATCACAACTCCTTTGTTCGTTAGTATTCGGCAGCTCCGACAGTTGAAACCACGCCTAGCATGCTGCTGGCTAAAAGCTGTTAGCATAAGACGTAGCAAACAGGAAGACACGACGTCTGATGTTGCCATGCACAGCGGGGCAGGAAACAGTATACCTTGCTCTTATAGGCTAGTTTGTTAGCCAATCTGAGTCCAGCAAATTTGAATAATGAATATGAACAAGCTGCTGACGAAGCAGCCTGACGGAAGAAGCCGGAACCAGACGAATTTTAACGCAGACAGATTGAAAGTTCTGTTAATCAGTGTTTCCTGACATTTTTTAGATATAAAATGTTTCATATTACTGGTTAATACTTGAGAAATAACCACAAACTGAAATGTGTATGAAATAGCCTCTTTAATAAACAGTCACGCCTAAAGGGCCCATAGTCAAACATGCATGTATTTAGACTTTGGAAAATTCCCACACGCAGGTAGAGTATGCAAACAAAGGTTTTGAAACCGAAACCTTTTTGTAGCACAGCTGAACGGGTGCAAATGTTAAAGAGTTTTTTTTTTATATAATATTATACTCTGACAAATGATAGTGGATGACACTGTTCAGCTCTAGTTTTTATCTTTTAGTAGAACATTAAATTTGAACATAAAAGTAAAGTGATTACATCCAAATGTGAAGTTATATTTATTTTTATTATCTCTCATTACAAAAAAAAAAGCACATAAGGCTTCACAAAACTGTTTTATGTTACAGTACTTATCAGTATTACTCTTCACACTCGAAATTAGGTTTCCCAGCCTAATCTTGTTTAATCTTCAGAGTGAGATTCTTGTTAGATGAGTCAAGCTATCAGCTCACTGCCTGCAGCGAATGAGGGGTCTGTGAAAGAATAACCAGCGACAGGGGACTGGACATCGTCAGCCTGATCCCAACGCTGCACGACAGGTTGAAATTCACTGAAAATAAACTGAATCTGCATCTGCTTCTCTTTTAGACACTTAGTCAACTCGCTTGTGACTTTGTTTCATTTCTTCACCCTATTACTTGTTTAAATGACTCAATTAAATCCACTTATTGTCCTTAAGCACACGCCTGCAAACATGTTTTGTTTGCGTGCAAGGAATGGACGTCGCTCTGCAGGACTGGATGACAAAAAGGAGCAAAAGAGACGCGAGGGGAGTGGAGGGTGAGATGCTGTAAAAGTGTCACAACAACTTAACCTTTAAAAAAAAAAAATGCCCACCAGGGTGAAGGAGGAGGAAGTGTTTTTGGCCATTACCAAAAGGGGAAAAACAGGCGAGAGCAAACGAGAGAGAGACTGATTGATGTGGAGATGAGAAAAAGAAACAGAAAACCTCGTTAGGAAGCTACAGATGCCTGCAAGACAAATGCCTGTAGGGAGACTGGGGGCTGCTGAGGAGGTATTATCAACCTAAAGACAAGGAGCAAATGAGAGTAGGAGAAGGAAAGTAGCAAAGGCAGTTCGGATGGGCTTAAAAAGAAACTCTGGGACTGATATAGGTGAAAGAGACAACTGGGGAATTGGAAAGTGACACAAGGAGAAGAAGAAAGCTGCAAAAGGAAAGAAGAGGGAAACGAAGCGCCCGAAAAAAGTTACAGACAATCCAATTACAAAGAGAGAAACAAGGGATTGATGACTAAGAACCAGAGGAAGAGGAGAACAGAAATAAAAACAGGATGGGAGGAGGAATATAAAATACAGTAACACAGTGAGCAGATGGATCAATTATGCAGACCAAATTACAGAGAGAAGGAAGTTGGAGCATTACGAGAGCAAGTAAACAGAGAAAGACGGAGATGTAAGGAAAGAATAAATTAAGATGGAAGAGTGGAAGCAAAGACACAAATGTGACAGAGGGGAGAGTGGCAGAAGGAAACAAGTGGCCCATTAGTGAGCAGGCAATCAGTTGAGCAAATGAGACAAATCACTTCAACGAAGAAGGACCTGCTCTCCCTGAAGAGACACATACAAACAAACCCTGGCACGCCATGTTGACAAAACACCAGGCTGATAACTGAATAAACCTGCTGCCTCCGTTTGACCTTAATGTGAAGTCGGGGATTTAAATGCTCCTGCCATTTAAAGGCTCTGGGGACTAATGACGTCTCCGCTGCTTGTTTATCAGCTTCACAGCAAATTTCCAAACCAACGAGTCAGACGTATCAGCAGTGAGCTCGAAATAGGGGATCATAACACTACTCATCTTGTGGTATACACAAGAACACTCCCTACATGCCTTTGTAATAAATAAAACCTGTTGTGCATTACCTCAGTTGTGCAATCAGTTTTCTTATCTCAAATTTCGGAGATTTACCCATAACATTTACCCCATCGGTGCTCAGATAAGAGGCCTGGGATCACCGGGAAAGCTAACCAAATTGAAAACGGTCGATGCGCACAAGGTTTTAAAGTGTATGACTTTCCATCCAACTCCCAGAGCCCTGACAAGACCTGTCACAGCAAATTCAATTTCCTCCTGTAGCCTACCTGTCCACCACCCAAGATAAGTGTTAACAGGACGTGACCTTGTCAAAGTCAGATGAAGATGTGGCACATTTGTGTTCGCCCGCATTCATGGTGGTATGCAAAGGTGTGTCGACGGGTAACACGAAGGAGTAAAATGTGTGAAAGTGGCCGCAGGAGGTGTTGCAGCGACAAAAACCAGCTTGACGTTCCACAAACTGGGAGCAGAGAGAGGACACGATAAGGGGAATTAGCAGAGCGGTGAAGGGAAAGCGAGATGTTTCATGGAGCTGTTGAGTGAGCCCTAAATGTTTTCAATATCACATAAGGGCACTGCATCATCCACCATTCAATACCAGATCAATAAGGCAAACCACCTTCCACCTCGCAAACTACATTTAGATCCATTAAGGTGACTGCTAATGAGCAGCTGTGTGCATGCGTGCAGGGACACGCCGATGAGGACAGTCAAGGGCCTCGGTGCTTAAAAATCTGCTGAGTGCACCGAAGGGAGGATTTAAGAAATAAAAACAGGCGGCAAAGACAGAGAGAAAAAAAAAAAAAAAAAAGAGAAAGATGAGCGAAAAGAGGGGAAAGGCCAGGTAACAGTCATAAGAGATAAGGTCACTCCGAGCAGTGCTTTACAGTCTCCATGAAAAGCTCTTCTGCAATTAAATAAGAGTCGAACGCTTTACGAGAAAGAGAAAACGAGAGACGACTGAATTACAAACGAGTTGATAATTCTCGGCCTTCTTGATTCACTCGCGTTTGCGGTTTTCTGAAATCACGCTTCAAGCTTTACTGCGAAGACACTGCAGTGAAGAACTTGTAAATGTTGCCCCCTCCCCTTCCACCCCCCTCCTCTAAACACACCACCACTCCCACACTCACAGCTCTAGCTTCACCTCCCCTCCACTGTGATTCCACCACAGCAGGGTCACGGAGACACCCGCCTCCCAAGTCTAGTTAATTAAGAGGATTTCATTTTAAAGAGTTTGGCCGTCTTTCAATGGATCTTCAATTGAAATTACAGCTCGTTCTCCACGCTGGCTGAGCAGGAATGGGTTTGACCCGCATCTCCCTAAATTCCATCTCGGGTTAGATGCAAACACACAGACAAAATGCAGACTTGGCAGAAGGGGTCTTGACTAATGGTGTGGAAACGTCTGGGTACTGAAAAATAAAGCGAGCCACATGCATAATAGCAGTGTAAGATAAGCCCTGGCAAGCGACTCCAGCAAACAGTGCAGTCTTAAAACTCTCCATTATCTACAAACATGTGGGTGGTTAGAGTACATTATGGACTGGTCTCTCACAGTCAACCTCTATTAGTATGTGAGTGTGTGCGCGCAGATTTTGGTGCAGATCGCCATTTAACCCAACACCTCTGCCAAGAGAAGCATGGACTCAGGCACTGTTGCATTTTTGGAAAGCCCTCAGCGATCCCATTCATATTAATAACATTTGGCATTCCTTCTAAGAAGAGGATTTCTGCTCATTTTTCTTTTTATCTGATGGGATCGACTCCAGCAGTCAGGAAACACTGGGAGTCTAACACAAACATCCCAGAGGGGCTGGGGGTGCACTGAGGGTGACCTCTACACAGGTCATCATCCGTCCAGCATGCAGGCAGACAGGCACGGAGGGGGTAGAGAGTGCTGATAAAGAAGCAGATCCATTCCAGAGCTTTCGGCTGTGGATCTTTTGTTGTTGCAGGAAAGCTGCTTTCATTAAAACAAAAAAAAAGTTGCAGAAGGAGTCCTCAAGGAATCAATTAGCGGGGAGAGTACATCCTCAGATATCTGCTCTGAAGATGACAGGGTTGCTGATGAAAATGACGCACTTCGATCCCTGTAAGAAAAGCCGTTCCTGCGACGTGACACCTCCTCCCTATTATTGGAGCATCAGCACAGCGTCAGGTTTCTGCCCTCGTTAACCGTCAGCCATTCGAGCAGCTCTACACAACTGTATCTGCGCTCTGAAACTATGACTTAGAATGCAAATGGATGCAGTGATTGGTGTTCATTGAGCTCCCCTCCTTTCAGATCCATCCACCCCGTCTGACAAATATCTGCCAAGTCAACAATAAACTTGATGGATCATTTCTGTTCCTGGCCACTGGTAATGAAATGTTTACAGAGCAAAGGAACTAAAATTAATTAATGGAAATATCTACACATCGAAAATCCTCCAAGTTCCTGAGCATCAACATTAATCTAACAAAAGAAAGCATCCATAAAGAAATGAAAAGGCTAAAATGTTTTCAACACCTCCGTTAAAAAGCTTTCAATCCATCACGGGTTTCTCGTTAAACGATGTACTTCATTTCTAAAGATTCCGCAATGACGAATTTTTTTTTTTTTTTCCCTGCAATCGCTTCTCTGATGGATCATAAACAACTGTCCAAATCTGTGGACTCATTTGGTGAAATGCCAACTAGTGAGTCAAAGATTACTGGAGCCACATTAACCAATGAGCAGCCACACAGAAAGACACACAATGGCTCGATATCACTTAAACGTCTCCATTAAGTCATAAATTCAAGCGCCCTTTTATGTCTGAATCAACAGACTCTTAATGGGGATTGTACTGAGGTCATTCATGTGTCATTTTAACAGCGAATACCTTTAAATACCTGCATTTATGCGCGTGTACTAGAAGAAATCACATCTGGAACTGCTCTTCCTTCCACCGACGACCTTTTCAAAATCCTTCAGACATTTACATGACCAGTGCAAAGGGGATCGGACAGCTTGTTTTACATAGACAGTTATTAACCCAAAAAAAGGACAAAACCAAGACTAATGAGATACTAAAAGCCCCCCATGCTTTTTTTACAAGTCAAACAGAAAATAAACTCCCCTCATGATTCATGAATTACATTCCTGCAAATGGCCAAAGTACAGAGTTCTTTCTCCCTCTCTGTTGTGCTGATGAATGGTCCGAGGCTTGGCAGGACTACACTGTCTACAGCATGTGCAGGGAAGTAGTTAGACCCAATAGTTTGAGCTATTGCACACAAAGGGCTGCCAAAAGAAATATCACTATATTAGAGTCACCAAGTATCCAAACTGAGTGTGTGTGTGTGTGTGTGTGTGTGAGTGTGAGTGTGTGGGAGAGCAGGTTATGTTGAAATAACTTGTGAAGTGCCTGGAGTGTCAGATCATTTGTAAAATCTATCATAGCGGTTGGTGTGAGTGTAGGATGGAAGGAAAAATACACAGTTTCAGCAACGACAATAAATCCAACAATTGTGGTGACAGACTAGGGCGAGGTATCGTGTGGTTTATTTTTCCTGGCTGTGCGCAGTGCGTGTTGTTCCTGTCATAAACAGGGCAGCCTTGAGTCCAAAGAGAGGAAGGGTAGGGGCTATTAGAATGATCCTATCAGTACCATTACTCAGACAAAAGCACTGGACAGGACAGAATGAAAGATGGAGAGGAGGGGGAAGAAAAAAAAGATGGGAACAAGGCCCCTATGTACTCGACAGCAGAGTTGGGGGGGGAGGGAATGCGGGTTGGCGGGAGAGAGGGAAGTTTCAACTGGGGGTGGGTGGGTGTCTTAATCAGTTCCTGCCTGTTGAGTTTTCCAGCCGGTCCAGAAACTCAGCCACAAAACCTGCAACGCAGAGCAGCAGGCTGCAGAGGATCCACCTGTTTCCTCCAGACTGATGAAAGTCATTCTGCAAGCTGTGCTGTCT